>JAIUND010000397.1:0-75220 GCA_034699125.1 Gisinianus flammeolus | reverse complement strand
TGATTTCAGGACCATGGAATACAAAGGAAGACCAGGGCAGGCCATGAAAAAGTGGTCCAGTTATCTTGCATGACCCTGTACATTAGAACAATCCTTCTTGTCATTTTTTTTCAACTATATATTATACCTTCACATTATTTTATTGAAAATTTGCATTTTACTTCCGAATGCACTGAGACAGTGAAGGGAGAATTCATTGTGTTTGCTTTCCTTTCATTTATATACATATATGCGTCGTGAAGAAGACTTCTTTTATAACCTATATACTTTTATTCATGTCGTAAATTAAATAGCCCAACTATACAGCCATCAAAGGGGCTTGTAATCTCTGGAGGAATTTCGATGATATTCAAGATTCCTGGCAAAGTATCCAGACCGTTATTGATTACTATGGAGGTAATTAAGTCCAAATGCATTTCCCAAAAGTTCTCATATACAATGGCATAAATATGGCATGTGGGAAGCTTTCCTACAATGTCCTTATACGACTGTCTTCTTTAATTTATAAATTTTTTAATAACCACAGATAACCAAGACACTATTGTTCCTAACGCTGGACCTGGACATTGGAATGATCCTGACATGGTAAACTTGTGTACTTTATATATATAATATATGCCTTATTAAAAACCCATATGGTTAAAGAAAAATAAATCATATATATACATATATTCTATACATTTACAGCTAATTATTGGAAACTTTGGACTGAGTTATGAACAAAGTAAGTCCCAAATGGCCATGTGGGCAGTCTGGGCTTCACCACTGTTAATGTCCGTCGACCTGAGAACAATAAGACCAGACTACAAAGCCATTTTGCAGAATAAGAAAATCATTGCTGTTAATCAGGATATTCTTGGAATTCAAGGACGACGAATCTATAAAGTAAGTCCAAGTACCTATTAGATACTCTCTTTATCATCCTCCAATCTCATATATAATGTGTAAGCTCATTGCAAAAAAAAAAACTGTGGTAATATAATATGATTGTAATTGTAATTATGGTTTCTACATAGGATCGAGGAATTGAGATCTGGGCTCGTCCAATTACTCCCGTCGTCAAAAACGACTTTTCCTACAGTATTGTATTTTTAAATCGGCGAACTGATGGAACTCCTAGTGAGGTCTCCGTGATAAATCGTGAACTTGGACTAACTCATGCCGGTGGATACAGAGTTGTTGATCTGTACACTGATAAGGATTATGGTATTCTCACTCCCGAAGACAAAATCACTGTCGATGTGAACCCGTCAGGTATATATATTTATTAGTAACAAAAATCTTGTCCATATACATTCGAGTATTTATGTTTTGTAAACTTTTAGAGGAACAAAATTCTTATATAATAATAATGTGTATTTTGAAATTTCAGGAGTTGTAATGCTACGATTTAATGTAGCCAGTGCATATCAAAAATCTAGCATACCATTTCACGATGCACATAGATCACTACCTCCAAGACTTCAGTGGCTCAGTAGCTTCCCACATTTATCAAGACCTTTTGGTTATGCTCCAAAGCAAAATCTAAATTAGGTTAAGTGTGTTATGAAAAATTGATTGCGTGCATGTGTATATGTATATTGGTAAATGGTTGGAGGGAGAGCATTTTATTTACGAAAAAAACATATATACTTTTATTATAGTATATGATACCTACATTTTTGTAGTTGAATAGGTGCATGTACTAATTATAATTTATTTAATTTTGGGTTGACACTTTACTTTTGGTTTTGTCAATCATATGATTCATGATATCAATTTCTCCTGTATACACTACTTATTATTCTTCATATCATGTAATACCCCTTTTCCTGTCTTCCTCATTCTCTTTGTTGATTCTATTGTCTTGAAAGACTTTCACTGCTTTCACTGACGAGTATATATGTATATGTTTTGTGTACCACTTGTATCTGCTACGCTCAATATTGCATGTACTCAAAACAAAAACAAAAATGTAAATAATGGGTGATTTTTTTTTTATTACCAAATATCTAAATATAAATAATGACATTATTTGTACGAGCTAAGGAAGTTCTTACTTTATTTACACTGTAACTATGTATATTTCCGTAATGTTAAATTATAGTCTGCTACTTTTTACATAATTTACGGAAAATAAGCAGCTAGTCGGGTGATAATACTTTTAAAAAAATTTGTACACTGCAAATATATACTGAAGAATGTTTGTCCTTATCATACTGTGATTGACAAAAGTTTTTTGTCATAAAAGAAAATTTGGGAATAATTATATATAAGTAGATGGATAAAACGTTTTTATAAAAGTTGATTCAAATGTTTTAATAAAATCAAGTACAAAGTACTACGTGTTTTCAAAAAGATGAAATTACAACTGGATAGTGATTTTTATTTATTTGTTTGCATATATAGAGTTATTCAATTACATACGGAAGTATTTATACTGCTTTTCTTAACTGTTCACAGACATAAAAACATAATTTACTTAATTCAGTTTTTAACATATCAATTTAAAATCATACTACTGACAACGACAACTTCTTTTAGTTTAAACATAAACATAAACATTTAAAACACCAATTCAAATAAATAAAATAGTTTATCAATCTTTATGCTTCTCTCTCTCTTGTTTCCTAAAAATTTACTTGCATCCTGCCCAAAAATATAATAGTAAGTACAACCTGTTTTTTGAATTCTCGATAAACACTGAATAACTTTTGGAAATTACAATATTGAATGTCATGTATACATAATACCATATCATTGACATGTATAATAACAAAATTAAGAAAAGTACTGGGAGGAACAACTTGTTTTTTTTCACCTTTTGTGTATAAGGGTTCCAACTTATAACAAATCATTTAAGTACTTCAAAATTCATCAGTTGACAACTTCCATTCGCTACTCGTTCGTGCACACAGCTAAGTACTAATGTTCAATATCTAATACATGAATCTATTCTCAATTGTCTCTTCAAGATACTCCATCAGGAAACGACAAAAAATTATTTAGAGATAACAATAATACTATTAAACGTTGTCATAAAATATTTGATGTATCTTTTGTATTTATAATAATGTATGAAAACATTTCAAGTTCAAATTCTTATATATATATTATTACACACATAAGAGTAACAGTAATAACGAGCATTAATTATTGTTTATAAATATAAATTAAAAAATATTTTATCATCATTTCCTAATCATACAAACTGTTTAATATATGAGCGAATATGTTCGGTAAATGGCAAATCGTTTTGTATTTGACATTACAAAATAACTGAGAAAATTATTCATTTTGTGTATGTTACTTGCTATATACTCTATACAGTTTTCAGTTGGATGTAGGTGTACTTACACTACCTACACTTGTTAATATTATACGAGCACCTATTCATATTGTTGAAGGAATAGGAATAGGAACGAATGTATTGTGGGGCTACATTGTAGCCGCTATACAAGTAATTTGATAATACTAAATGTGTATTTTAATTATTGTTTTGAGTTTTTGAGAGATTTTGAGATGAATTTAACACACGTATAGTGTATAGGGGGAATACAGATAAAATATTCCCCATTTATGTATTGGGTGTAGTTCTCTATACACTTTTTTGTATCCTTTATTTGGCATGTGAAATTCGAAAATGTGATAGTCTAAGGACATGACGACGACTCCAAAGAGGGTTTTTACTATTGCTGTCTTCAGGAATGAGAACAGAAGGATGGTGAACTAATGATTTATTATTTTGTGCAGGCCGAATACTCTTTGAGAGTAATTTCCATAGTTTTTCCTTTCCAGCTCTCTTTTCCTCCGCAATATCATTCTTCACGATCAATTGTGGTGACTCGTCTTTTCTCTCTTCATTTTCTTTCTGAAATTACACAAGGCGATATATATACTTACATCATTCACACACAACTTCTATAATTAATAATGTATATAGGCCAATAGATTTCATTTATCATGAAAATAAATTTGGTACTTATTTACATGCAATGTTATTTATACTTATTATTATTATTTTTGAAGTTTTAGTGGAAACTATTTAGTTTAAAATTCAATAGAAAAGTGAAAAGGTTGCTTAAATCAGGCCACAAGAACTAAGAACGTGATTGAGAATGGATATATAAAGAAAAACACGCGGAAGGACAAGTGCATTTAATGAAAACCAAAAATAACTATACAAATTGAAATTAATCGATAACTTTAAGACCAGAGTGAAAGAAATTTCTCAAGTTTTTCCTTGCAAGTATGTACATCCTTGAAAAAATATCGCTCAGTTAATGGGGTAAGATTGGTTATAGCAAAACAGGTGGAGTACATATTAGGGGAAAATGGACAGGTGCTATATATCCAAATCATTAACAATACGCAAAGCTAACAAACTCAGTGGTAAGTGATAAGAATCATCATCAATGATAAGCCATCAGTGGAGCGGAAGTTAGCCTAATTTGTGGACAGAGAGTAGAAGATATTTCCTCCGGCTTGTCAATATATTTACATGGTGCTTATCAATTGTAATACTATCACAAGCCATATAGCTATACATAATTTACGTGTCTAAATTCTTCAAGAGGATATGAAACTGAATATGAAATACATACAAATGACAGGCTTAGAAAGAATATGAAACGAATAATTAACAGAAATTATGAATTCAACATGAATAGTAATGAATGTGTACGATAGATATAAACATTAATAAACAGGTCATTTTCATTTAAATTAAATACATACCATTACATTACGCACAACCTGTCTACAGCATACGATTTTGTAAAATGTAATTTTTTGAAGGAATGTATGTACATAGGTTAAAATGTCTAATTCAAGCCATGTGTATGTGTAAGCTGGTCAGAAATAAAGAAGACAGAAAGTAAAAAAGCAGAGCGAAGAAGAAACAGAGCCTCTGTCACAGTAAATATGTATATTTTCTCCATTCATGAACAAAGTCGTCTTTATAGGTACATTTGTGGTTGCTTTGTTTTTCAAATTATACAAATATTTCTTCTTCCTTTTTATTCTGTAAGCTATACTGACTTGCATATGTTTCCAATTATTTTATTGTTTTGTTTGCCATTCTCATTATGTATGTGAGTGCGATGTTTTCAAGGCATATACGAAATAGTAGTAGTTTTTGAAGAAGAATTCTACAATCATTGATAGAACGATAAGATAATAAGAATAGCATTATTAACAAGATTTGTGTGCATATTTTTATATAGATATTTCGTATCTATTTTTCATAGTATAATATAGATATCTTGTGCGTAGTGTTTATTTTAATGGAGAAGTTGCCCACATAGTAGATTTATACCTTTTTCCACTGACGTGGCTCACGGCTTAGACTTACAGTTGAGATGAGTTCCCTGTGTGTTCCAACAACAATATTAAGGGTTCAATTAAACTGCATTGACTCATCCGCCGTAAAGTTTTTAATACAATAACAATGTTATTTCTAGTACTGTAAATACTTGGGGAAAATGGAGGAAATTAAAAAAATACTAAAATACTATCGTGTACAATGTGTACATGAACATAAAATGTTTTATAGAACATGAGACATAACTAGATACATGTATTACTCTGAACTCAACATTCTAACTAAACAAAAGTCCTAAATGACATGTTAGAATTAAAATGCACAACGTACTTAACAAAAAAAAAAGTACGACTGACGAATTTACTTTTTGTAAAACGTTTTTTGCTTTTAGTTTTAGCCTAAAGCTATACTGGGATTGGATTTCAAATTCTAATAAATAAAGTTAGTTCACTAAATCCCCCCAAAAACAAACTAGATGGAAAAATGACTAATAACTCCATAACTTGAAATTTGTATATAGTTATTACAAAAATAGGCGTATAGTATTTATTTATATTATAATCATGATATATATTGGGGTGTTAATTTTCATGCCGTTTTTCCAAGAGACTGGCGCTTGCACATTTTCGTAAATACGCTCGTCCTAACCTGCGGTCAGTACATTGAATTCCAAATGTCACACGACGGTCTCGCCCACTTGTCATATCCGAAGTCTCTGTAATAATTTCTTCCTCTCCAGTTGAAGACTCTTTACTTGAGCACTCACGGCTCATCGCTCTCTCCCGAAGAGATATCATGCTGGACACCGACTTGGAACGACTTATTGGGACGTGTATGGCTCCTGAGGATCCGCCCGGAGCAGACACTTTATACAGGTTATTAGACACTGTTAAATTGCATTCAAAATCCTCGACTATTTTTTTTGTACACATTCAACGTCAAAAGTCATAAGACGCTCCATGAAAGCGTGGGAGCTCGAGAGAATTCTCTAAAGCCTTTCACATGTATAGGCGATATAGAAATTTGTCTTTTTAGCTTGTAAATTAAAAACGGAAAAATACCTTAACACGTAATTCGACAACCCACAAAATCTTCTACTCTAAAAGCATCCTTTAGTTCCACTGAGTACACATACAGAGGTTTGTGCATGCATGCAAGGTTAGAGAAAGAACATAAGCGTAATTTATACTTATGCATACATACAAGCAGCCATAATTATAATATACCAAAATAGTTTTACACACAGCAATCGAACGAACGAACGTCAACTTGCTATCCACAATCCACAACAACAACTTGCTATATAGCATAAACATTTTTAAATTACCTGAAGAATCCTGTGTATTAGGATCAACCGAAGTAGATTTTGAGTGAAAAGTGGAATTGGAAGTATGTGAAAGAGGGCTTTGTATTTTCCTCAAGTTTCCTTCAACTCCTGTTTCCTCATTGTAAGCAGGAAGGATTCGAAGGTTTTCAGGGCCAGCAAACATCATGTACGTAGAATTGGCAATTAATTTACTCACTTCAGAAATACAAACCATCAAAATTCCCCACAATCACCAACCGCACAGAAACATTTTTAACCAATAATAGTAAACATGAAAAACAAAAGCATTATCCACACCATTATGATGTTCTACATGACGGAAAACTGAAAAATTCCCATGTTGATACTGACTTTGAATCCCATAACATTGAACCAGTCTACAGTATTCAATATTTACACAGAGTTTTTATAATTTAAATGAGCTGTGGCAGAATCGACAATAAGTACTATAAACAATATATACAGATTTACATAGCATAATATAACAAAGTGGATTTGAGCTTTTCAGCCAAATCGTTTTCCAAGTGAATATTATCTCCAGGAAGAAAAGAAGAAGGCATAAATAAGTATTTTATAGAAACATACACCTAGCTGGCTTCCAAAGTTTTTCATTACCCCCACCCAGATCTCACATAAATATACTATTTCATTCTTTATTTTTTCTCGCTTGCTTTGAAATTATTAATAAAAAGTTTTGACGGAAAATGACCTATTATGAATCCCGTGTGTAAACATCTACATTCATTACACACCAAAGAAAAGAAAAGTAGGAAATACATTCTGTATATAATAAACAATTTTTCCACAAATGCTTGATCTGGTACTAACTTAAAGAATTATAGTGGTCTGAGAAAAGTCTCATTTAAAAAACGTACAATTTTGAGAATGTGCAGGGGTCTTGATTACGTCGTTTGTTTTTTAAAAAAACTGGGACAGTTTTTTAGTAAAAATTCAAATGCAAGACGCAAATAGTGTTTACATTGGGTGAGGGAATTTGTAGTATATTTGTACAGCATAAACAACAACGAAAAATTGTACCATAGATATATATGTATAATCAATAATGTGGCATTGGCATTAAAAAAATCTAAAGTGTGTTGCTTGCGTAGGTTGAAAGGAAATTGAGAAATTGGAAATTGCATGAATATTGCATGTTTTCAATAATTATTTACTTTAAAAGTATCATTCATAAAGACGACTCTTGAATATTTTAATTTACCTGCAGAAGGACAGTAGATAGAACTTGCTCCATCATCATCGATATCATCCTGACTATTACTTATCACAGAACCAGGCCCTGTTTAAGACATTTTCATCAGTTAATAAATAAAAATTGTCCAAGAATTAACCATCTGATTTTATATGAAGCCATTATCCAAATAAGTAAAAACTTACCATTATAGGAAGTACCGCGGCCTATGCCTCTAAGAATTGTGTCCAGGTATGGTAATCCAGGATTGTTCATAATCGGACTGTTCACTAAAATTTCAATCTGTTTCCAACGATGCATTCTCTCCTGCAGTTCATGCGTAATCTCTGTCAATGACGTTCTATTTAAAAAACAAAAGTAGCAATTAAATTTGTGTAGTTAAATGATTGTGAGGGTTTTTCGAGACCTTACTATCAATTACAAATCCTTTGAACTTGACAATTTTCAAAAGACGATACTCGTGACAGAATTCATGACACGACACAGCCTTGAAACATGACAAAATAAAACGCCACAAAATCCATCTAATGCTTTCAATTGAATTTAATCTATGGGCAAAATTCTCTGGTACGCCAATGAGTTTTTCTTTTTGTCCTTGCAAGTTAATGAAAGTACGCATCGTCAAAAGGGTGAAAATAATGATTAGAAAACCAAAAGATTTGGTAATGGGTCTAACACCTCAAGCCATTTGTATTTTTTAACACGAAGCAACGTGTCATCATTTACATTATTATATGAAGAGACACGGTGTCGACAATAATTTACTCCATTATCATGGATGAGCGAGCAATAAAGAAAACGTGAGGAAATTTGTAAACAGTAACTTCGACTATCAGTTTCTATGTAAATTAGACGGATGAGGAAAGTGGAAAATAAAATTCAAGTATTATACAAGACTTGTAATACAAGTAGCTACATTCTGCTACATGGAACAATAGGAAATGTGGAACCAGATATTTTAAGAACTGAAGTGTAGATAAATTTAAAAAATACCTGGTTTCTCTACTCGTATACAACGGGTCTTTAAGTTCAAGATTCTCATAAAGTAAATAAATTCAAATTCATATTCACCCATAATGGCAATTTCCCGTACTTTTAAGGTATTCACTTTTAAAAATGCTATATAGATATTGTAGCAAGTACCTCGCTTCTAGGATCGCCTTATCGACGTCATCAATTGATCTTCCGTGAGTGGATACAAATGCTCCCATCAAACTTGAACGTTTCTTTTTCAACTTGTCGCACTAAAAAACAATCAAGACCTTTCTTCGTTATAAATTGGAAAACAGGAATTTGTTCATTGGAACTACACGTTAGATAGTATTAGATACGTATCCGATTTAAATGTTTAGGAACTTACAGCATCTTTAGCTTGTTTCAATTGTTTTTCAGCTGACTGTTTCTTTCTGTTATATGACTTGAGTTCGAGTTCGTAGGTAAATTGTAGCCAGTGTTGCAATATGGGTGGAGGTACCCAACACTTATCTGTACAACAAAAACAAATCATTACAAATTTCCGTACGGACTTGAAAAAAAGAGTTACACAAAATAAATTTCAGTCACCTTGTAATTCCACCTCCGCTCTTTGCAATTCATTACGTAGAACCTGGAAAGAAATCAAATGTCTGGTTAAAAATTGTGTGCAAGAATATGAATATATGTTTTGTGATGTTGTGTAGAGTTAGATAATATAAGAGTACTTTGTAGAGATTTTGAGTTGTTTTTTAAAGAAAATTACAAATATTTGGTCTTCTAGCTCCTCACAACAATTTGGTGACATTTCAGCGGATGTATCAAAAATTGGATTCATAGATGTAGAACAAAATAGTACTAACTGCTAACACAATCGCTAGTATAAATTTTATCGACCCTCAACAACAACATTATAATATGTACAGTCAGACGTTGATTGCTGTGCAGAATCAACACAATTGATTACGCCGATTTTCCACACAAGAACAAAAGTCAGTACTCTAGTACTATACTATAGACACAGTGTCTCTCAACTTGGAGTAGACAACTAAACTACCTTCTACATTTTCCTTGGCTTAAATATTATCTCTTAAGCATTCGAATATTCTTCAAGACAGTTCTTTGTTACTTGAACTTCCTACGTGCTTTCAATAATTTCTACATGTTATTAATAGGTACAACTACATACGGCAACCCGCACCACCAGACATAAACAGGCTGTTTTGTAGTATCCCTCATTTGACTAACTCCCCCAATGTCCTCTTAGTACTTTAAATTATTGGAAATAACCATTATAAATACACATCTACGATCACTTCTTTCCATATCTTCCTAAAGCTTAAAATGTATTGGAGAAACTACACAGTTATATTTAGAAGAAATGCCCTTTACTCAACATTGTATGTTTAGTGTCATGGAAAAAATAATAATTCCTTGTATTAATCTACATCAGTCAAAAATGACAATCTGAATTTTTCTTACCTCAACCTCTCCTTTGAGTCTAGATATCTCTTCTGAGCAAGGAAGTCCGTCGTCCAGCAACCTTCTTTGAAATCCTGCTTCTTCTGCCTTCACTAGTTGTTCAGTTCGAGCTTTCTCCAACTCTTTCTACAAATGACATATCATTGGCTTTAGTATCAAACATTATAAACAATTCTTTCTATAATATAGCAATTTTTTTTTGATTACCTGCAAATCTATTAGGCACTGTTCAGCCTTGGCTAAACTCTCCATATCTTTTATCATTTTGCTACATAATTACAAAATCAAAATAATATTATCAACAATTATGCATCTAAATAATTAATATTCAATTAGGCTTATAATTAGAAAGATAGAAATTGACATAATTATGTACTGTTTCAAACGTCAAACTTACTTAAGATCTCTTTGAGATAATTTATATCGTCTATACACAAACCAACAAACAGTCAACGCCAAGACCAGCAGCGTTGTTAAAATAGAGTCTTTTATACGGTTACCGTAATCTGTCAATGACATATTAGACAAAGAAGAGTTCAAAAATTTAATTAAGTATACTGATAAGCAAACACAATCAATTCATTTTAATCACAGAAATACGATAAATACAATAAATAAGAAGAATCCAAACTCTAAACCATTTGTGTTTACTATGTATTTTTACCTTTTGGAGATCCAAATAGCACGACGTCTTGCGCTTTTAGTGCGATTTTTTGTTTATGAATTAAATCCTTTATTCCTACCATTGTACCTAGTACTTGATGTTGGTTAATTGCTAACCTGTTGAACAAAGAAAATTTAATGTATTCGCCGTTTCTGAATTTAATTAAACAAGCCAAAAATCCTCAAAATAAATAAACATTCATGAATCATTGAAAGATATGTTCACCTCGGAAGAAATGTTCCATTAATTGACCTCAGAAGAAAAATTGGTTCATACTGAGGTAGGCCGACAGACGAAACAAGCCAGTCTACTGTCTGTTGTGTAGTCCAATCTATATAATGCAGAAAGGCAACACAAGAAAATTTGTACAATTATGCATGTTGGAACTTGCCGATTCTATATAGACTGTGTACTTACTGTGAACCTCGGAAGAAATCCACAATTGCCAGAGTTCTTTTACGCTAATGTGATTATCATCATTTTGATGAAACAATCTTTGACGTTTTTCATAATCCCCTTCGTATGCGAGTTCTTCTCGTAAAAACTGAAAATAATTTACACGGAATTATTCAATAAGTTAATTTAAAATTCGTCTATTTTGAACGAGGTGTCGTCTGGCCACTACCAAATTTAGCTTATTATATGATCTATTTTTCTTTTACTGGAAAATAATGCCTCAGCAGAAGCTTTGCATAATTATTAGAATAGGATTTTCACACGAAAGTAAGTATCTACTGAAAATATTGTGGAATTCTCTCAAATAATAGAGTCTGAAGTTCAGACTCTGAACCACATTGCGCATAATACAGATAATACAACCGGCTAGAATAGGTAATATACATGCTAATATGTAACTACTGTACAATACTGTAGTAAACATTTTGTTAAAAAAAGTTCAAAGTGTTCTGTCGTAGGTATTTATGCTTGCAAATCTGATAAATCTAGAAATCACATGACACACAATTGATCAGACGTAATCTTAAAAACAACTCGGTATTCCCTCATCATTAAAATTCATGTTTCACCCTATTACATATTATAGAATATTTAAAATTAAAATCTGAGTGAGAAGGGTAAGTAATACTATATTTGAATATACATACAAATTCGAGTCAAATAATTGACCTTTTATTTCTATGCCGCGTTGGCATTCAGGATTCAACGTTACCTACGTCCATATTTTCGAATTATCATAAAAATCCATTTGACAATTCATAGCCAGCATCAAAAAAATTAAAACACATTTAATTCTTCCTAATCAATATTCCTTGGTTATAATCCTACATGGAAGCAGTTACCATTTGTCACGCACACTCTCATTTAATTGGCATATTTGCTTGTTTCATCTAATTATTTATTCAACTCATTATGGTCCAAAGTGTCTCCAAAAATAAAAATATTGTCTTCACTGTTTTCTTGCGAATACGAATTCACAGTGTCAAGAAATCGGCACTACCTCATTGAGAAACATTTCATAAATTCCTTTCCTGGTAAAAATTAAAGAGAGTAAAGACTGTTTGTAGAGGTCTAGTCATGCAGAAGCATGAGTATATGCATGAAAAAAATCAATTTCTTCAAGTTCCTTCGGAAAATGGTAAGTAGTAAATGCCCGTACATAGAAGGATTTGATGAAAATAGGTCCTCACCTGTTGGAGATATTCTTCTCATACAAGGGACATATATATACATGGATATGATGGATATATATATAATACATATCATTAAATAACTGAAACTTGTAGTCTACATCTACAAGTAAATGAGCCCAAAATATTAACAAGATGCTATAGATGATTAATATTGCTTAAGTATATATACAATTTTGATGAATTACGGTATAGTGTTGTATGTGTATGCTTCGTGTAAATACTCTGTATGTTTTGTATTCCACATTCACTCCTACTTCTTACACAATATTTAAATATTATATCGTGGGGATTTCCGGAACCAAATCTTAATTTCTTTTACTGTACTTAAATGGCTTTAATACTACAGATAGTATACGGAGACATGTATATAGATATATATCTTCTAACAGGTAGTTTTTGTTCTGCCATGATATATATACCTGTTGTCTTACTGTTCTGAAGAAGATGCTTATTATTTATAATCCAAAATTTGATATGCACGCTTCTATACAGTAGCTGATAATATATAATAGTACCTATTTCTTCAGTAAGTATGCATTTTCATGCTTTCTATACGGGCGTTTTTTCTAAATACACACTGATAAAGAAATTACCTTATTGCTAAAAAAACAAACATACATAGTAATACATACCTATATAATACTACATATTAGTATTACGAAAGCAATATATGCTCATTGTACATAAAAGTTAATATTCACAAGCTCTACATTTACGCCTGTGTGTATACAATATAAAAGTTGGCATTCCCCTTTAATTTTTCAAGTAGACAAACTAACCTTATCTGCTTTACCTAAGCTATACACGACAATTGTTTGTGTAGTGCAAGGTCATCATTGTTGGCGATTTAAGAATAATCTCAACCAGTTGTAGCAAAAATTGCACATAAAAATATTATACTACATACTTATTATTTTACTTATACCCATATAAGACATGGGCTATGTGACTTTTCTCATATGGACTTGCATATACACAATATACATATATGTACATATATATACATACACTCTAACGTAACCATAATAACATTATATATATATGATATTTAATGATATTATTGATATAGCGCTCAAACTGTGTATTCAATAAATAATATCAAATTAGAGGAAAGTCGGACGGGATAGTATCGTAAATATTTACATGATAAATGCAATGGGGATATGTAAGTGATGTGGTTTTATCCTAGCTGTCACTATACTGGTGCAAAAAATTATGAATGTGGCTACCAATCATAATGAAATGAATAATAATTCTTACATATCTGTACATCGGTGCAATTATACTTTGTCAATTTTGTCATTACATTTTTACATCGTCTCCAAACAGAATTCTGAATTTAAAGACAGACTGTAATAAGTGTAAGTGAGACAATGAGTAAGTACTAAATACACACCGAGTGTGTTTACTACTACTATTTTCGTATTGAAAGAAAAGAAAGGTTTTTCCCTTTTGCTCTCATTAAAGATTTTAAATTATGATCATACTGAAAGAACGTGATTATCACAGGATGCTGTGGACTGTACGACGTGTAAAAAGAAATCTAATTGTAAATTGTGGTGAAGAGATTTTGTTATGTTATTCTCGAGCTACAACATAAACTTTACATGTAATCTCATTATTTTGTACAAAGCGATTAAAATATTTTGTCAAATAGCTATCCGCCATACTCTAACCAAGTTGGTATAGTATATAAAGTGAAATAAAAAATTATGTACTGGCTGTTCGCAAGCGTTAAAAAAATTTGTTCAATTTCGAGGTTAGTAATTCAGGACAGTATACACAATATGGTTTTCATTATATAAAATACATTGAGGTAAAGTGAAGAGACCGAGAGACCGAAGAAAAAAGAAAGAAAGATAGATCACGATGTATGTCTTAATATAAAGAATGTTCCTGGCAATTAGCCAATCTACTTAATAATGTTTGCTTGTTTTCTTGTGAGTAAGAAATAGCTCTCAATAGCTGCTCATCTACATTACAATTAAGTTCAAAGTACAAAAGGGATTCTCACCTCGTCCGATTCATCGAAATCAATATTTCCATTTTGGTCATCGTCGATCTGACGATGTAATGTACGGATAGCGTCTAGCGCTAATAATTCATTTTCATTAAACGAAGAGCACCAGCTCTCGCTACAACCGCTACTATCTGCAATATTTTTAAAAAAAGTACAGAAATGATTACTTATTTACTTAGGTATTTATTTTGAAGTAATATACATTTGGGTAATTTAATGCTGCTTTCATTTGCACCAGGTATATAAACAGCAGCAAAAATCATAACGTACGCATGTACTATACACAAAACTAGCATATAAACATAGCATATAACTATAAATAAATATGCTACAAGTTCCAAGAATTTGTATTCTTAAAATAAATTATTACCTTTTATATTATTGTTATTATTATTACTACTACTACTCGTACTGGCAAGATTTTCATCAGAAGGTCTACGGTCAATTTCGACTGGCCCTTGACCATCATTTAATTTCACATGATGAACACCATCAGAGCTCACAGTCTCAGTAAATAGGAGGAGGAAAAGACAGGAATAAAAAAAAAGAACCGGCCTTCTCGTCATCAGACTTTTCCAAATCATTTTGCTCATCTGAAATAAAAACAATGAAATGAAATAGTTGTTACAGTTGACCAAGTCCAATTTCAAAGTTATATTGCCTAATTGCAGCTGCATTTAGAAGTAAGTATAACCCAACGACCGATAACTTTATCAATAAAACAATATATTATTAAATTAAATAAATAATTACGTGTGTATACTTTTTTACACTTATACCTTTACATACATATGCTCAAAAGTATTGAATCATATGAAAAAGAGTTGAACGTATACGAGTGTTTCATTAAGCAATCATTTAATGTTAACTAAGTACAATAATATGCATTACAAACAGTCAATAATAACTATAATTTAATTACCCGTTTTGAGAGAGCGTTAATCCAACAGTAACAGTAACAACAATGTGGACGACAAATTTTCTGTCATTTTCTTGAAATTCCTAATCCACCATTGGGAATGAAAGGACACAAACACTTTACCTTCTCCTATCCGTTAATCCTCCTTTTAAATTGATTCAATTATAAATAATAACTTGACTTAATTTTTTATTTGATTGAAGGTAAATTCCTGCTGGATGTTCATTCCACTAATAAAGTTCGTTTAATAATTATTTAAAAACCAAGACCAAAGGCAAAAAAAAACAGAATTCTTTTGAATCCCACGAGTGATAGTGAATATGCTACGGAAATTCAAAGTTGTAAAAAGTTGAAAAAATCAATGTCAAGTTTGTACTGGTAATAAAGTATACAACGACAAAGTATTCAGATTTCAGATTATATTATAGTCAGTGTTTATTCAGTCACATTTTATTCATTTATTTAATTGTAAATGGAAATTTTGATAAATGTAATTATTTATGTAGTTAGCTATTAGTTATTTATATAGTTCTACTTTAAATTCTACTACACATAAATTGTACCAAAATGTTAAAGAAAAAATTAAGAAAAAAACCATATTAAAAGTTCAAGAAAAATTGAAATATTTTTTGAAAACCTACTTGTTAGATAGTATTATTATACTATAGCTATATAAGGAAAGAGTAATTAAATGGTATGAATGAATTAAATGTAAATTTTAATCTGAATTAGAATAACATTGGGTCATCATCATATTCCTCTTCTTCTGGACTCATGATTTCATCGAATACCCCGATAATGGCTTCAACTCCCTTCTTACAGTCACCTATATATATAGGAATTTTAGGTATAGAAAAGCAGATTATCAATTATTACACTGTCCAAATCTGGTACATATATAATATATGAATAATGAATAAATGTTTATGTGAAAAGATTCACAATTATATAATTCTACAACAGCAGTCGTGTGTTTCCGTACTAGTGTTTGCATGATGAGGAGATGTAGTTAAAAATCGCTCATCTTCGCACACGGTCCCGACCCCGACAATTCCCTTCTACATGTAAGTACCAAATGAAATCAAAATATATATTATTATATGTATATAGTATTATATGTATATATAGGTATGATTAGCATTCATAATTGATATATAACTAATTAAATTATAATTAATAATACATATATTGTATGAGATTTTTTTCAAGTAAAGTGTGAATCTTTTCAAAATCAAAATGTTACCATAAAATCGAAATTTTCTATTTCTTCAGTTGGTGAAACATCTGGTTTCCAAATAATGGCCAAAGCCGAAGAATTCTCAATTGGAAGTGATGGCTGCTCCGTTTCTTTTTCATTAAATTTACTGGTCATTGTCATTGTAGTATCCAACACCCCTGCAACTAATATTGAAATGGAGAACAAAATTACTTGAATATTTTTTCCATACACACTTATTCCGATGATATATATATAAATGGGAGTTTACAACTATAAATTTACATATTTACTTACTTGGAATTTCGTCTAAAACTTTGATTTCATTTTCGTCCTTAAATTCTCCAGTTAGTCCAGTTATAGAAGCAACAGCCGCGATCACCTCATCGTCCCCAACATTAAAAGGAACAGGAATTTCCCATGGTGTTTTTTTCGTAAAAATATTCATACCCTATAAAAAATCAGGAAATGAATAATATCGGATACAAAAAATTAACCCTGTGTATGGAACACAAATTTGGTACTCCAATAAAGTAATTGTAATTCATATATGAAATAAGTGTACATACATCTACATTTGATATCCCGAATTCCTGAATTGAGTCATCATCATCATCGTCATTGGATGAAAGTATCGGTGATGGCGGATGAGAAACGGAATTTTCCAGTCCAACTGAAGAAGTGGTTGATTCCTTTTCTTTGAAAACAGATTCCACGGGGGTTGTTCTGTTCCTTGGCTTCATTTTCGGAGTCCTTGCCGATGTCGGAGCCAAACTCACTCGTCTTTTTTTGATTGGCGTTCTTGTCAGGATGTTGGTGGAGAGAGCAGACGATAGACGCTTCCTCTTCTGGACTACTTTATTCTCGTCATTTTCCTCGGGAGAAGACACGGAGTCTCGTGAGACTAATCGTAGTTTTTTCCGACGCAATGAAGACATTTCAGATGATGACGAAGGTCTCTTCTGTCCTCTCTCTGGCCCTTCAGTTACGTGTAGTGGTGGCACACTCGTGAGTCGCTTGTGTCTGTATTGATTTGCTATTGCGGCCATTTTTATTGTTGCTTCGGATGATGAAAGTCTCTGGCTCCTTCGTAGAATAACCCATTCTTCATCATTGGACGAATGATCTGGACTACAGGATCCAGAATCAGAAGTGCTCTTTGCCGACTCGATCATTTTTCTATCTATATAGTATGTATAACGATAAGAAATTTAAGTACCATTTTATAAAACAATGAATTATACAATAAATGTAAAATAATCTCGGCTTAATTTGTATTTATATACTCGGCAATTAAGAACTATACATATTATTTTCAAAATACACATTTGGTGCAGACAGGACGGCAAAATATAACTTGAAGTCTTACCTTAATAAGGAGACGGTGGTCAAATCAACGAAAACTACTACACAGCTTTTAGTAATATTTATGTAGACTACACGTAAAAGTTGATTTGGTGGCTTGGAGAAGACAAAAGCTATGGAGCAAGTACAAACACTTTTGAACAACTTGTCGTCGGAAGCTTCACAATTCAACTGATTGTGAGTCTGTAAAGTCGGAATTAAAGTTTTTAAAACGTGTGCAAAATGCATACTGAATTTGTCTGTATAGTAAAGCGAGAATCAAATTATGTACATATATTATTCATATATATATGGCTAGTCAGCAGTGAAAAGAACTATCACCAATACATTCTTTCATTCTTCTTCTGACTCTGATTCTGACCAGAAACTTTGCATTCACTGATATCAGTGATAACACACGGGTCTCCTCAAGATTCCAACTCGAAACAAAGCAAAAGGAAGAATATAAAATATTCCTCAACATTAAATGACATGCTTACTCAATTCAATTTCTTCAGAGTTTTATATCAGTCTGAATTCTAAAATGATAATGTGGTTTTGTCATTTGGGTTTTCAATGTGCCTGTGTTATATAGTCGAAAAAATAAAATTCTAATTTTTATAAGGAATGCCTTCGATATCTATTCTATTTATATATGGTAATTTTGAAATTACAGAACACTCACTTCCTTTTTCGTATTCTAATTTATAGTATATGAATTGTATTTACATTACTTATGACAACCATTTCTGCAAAACTAAATAAAATTTGTTGCTAAACAAAAGGAATACCTAAAACGACACAATAAGATAAGACACAAAAATGCATTCCACATATATGTACATCTTTCAAGCATCGCCATCCAATTCCAATGCATATATACTTAGATATCAGCTTTCTATAAATTATAACAATTTCAACGAAAAGGTAACTTGAATCAGGATCCTGATGTGCATTTTACATATTTTTTAAGTTAGACTTCTTTACTTGCCTTTTTGTCTTGTTTTTTTTTAATTATTTTCATTATGTATACACCTGTCTGAATTTTTGTAAATACAAAGTAAAATAAATATCAGACATTATCTATAAAGGCGATACATACAATGGCATCGGAAATTCGGAATTATCAGGTATAATTTGAAATGATTAATTTCAATATGTTTAATTAGAATTAAAACATTTATTTGAAAACTCACACACATATTTATACCTATATTGTGCATTTATATTAAATATCGATTCCTGATTCTCCAGGAAAATAATAATAATAATAATGAGACAACTGGAGAGACGTGTGAACAAGAAGAAGGAGGAGGCGCAGGAGGTTTACTATCAAATTTGGATGAGATTGATACTGACGATGCATTTGAGTTAGTAGATGACTCGGAAGTTATCAATAATTATGAACAAATGAAGCAGGATTTACTTGCAACTCTGACTGTGCAGGATTCTCTGACTAATTGTGAATGTATAAATCAAGGCCTTGTTAACAATCAAGAGGATATTCTATATGATGAAATGCTCAATTCCTTTCGTGTCCGATGTGTCGGATTTTTTGCCATTGGAATGCTTTTATTATTCACATTTAAAATTGGATATTATTACTACAACTATAACCACAACCATATTCACTCCAATAATGTCAGATTATAAAGTCTGAATTGAAATCCATAACAAAAGGGGAAATTCCACTGTCATTTCCAAACATTTCCTATGTAAATTTTATAATAAATAATAAATATATGTAAATTTCCCCCAGTAATTACGACTATTCTCAATTATTGACTGGTTTTTGTCAAGTTTCAATCTCTCATTACCTATGTAACTACAATAAGTATGAAAAACATGAATCCAAATATCCAAATATACATATACGATGATCGTATTGCGATTCATATCATGAAAACTATATGTGTATAAAGCTGTTGGGGGCGTTGTAAAATTACACATTTCTAAGTATTCTTTTGGCACTCAGTTCTCCGTGTGTGTTGATTTGTAGATATGTACTTATGTAGATATTACAGCTTATTTATTTAATTAGTAATGACAAATATTTACAGTCGAAAAATGGTTATAAATATTCTACTACCTACTTATGTACATACTATATGTAGACGCATATACATACTACATGAAAAAAAACTGATGAATGTCTATGTGATGTATGTAGAGAAAGAGGGCATGCGAGATGGGGTAATGATGGAAACGGCTTGTTCTCTGCTCGGATAATATATATATCCAAAAATCATTCGAGGAGATTTCATGATACAAGTTAATGAATCAACTGAGGTGGCTGTTAGTGCAGATGACTGTTGGTAATTATATCAGAGTCTGTCGGCCACTTTGATAAAAACTTTAGAGAACCTACTTTTTCCCGGTTCATGACTCCGAGTACTCCACTCCCTCCTCTCCACATTAACAAATGTGCAGCATCCACGGAATAAATCGGACACTTTGACGCCTTATTCATTTATACATTTATAACATTAGGCATCAGAACCATCAGACACTCGAGGATATTGTACAATTTTATTTGTCTACCTTCAATATATACAATATACTCTTCCCTACACAATACTACTGAGTACTGATACATGCATATATGTACATGCATGTATACTATATTATGTATACCTACATCGGTAGATATTAAATCCCATCATTTCTCTCTATTCTCTCTCCATCAAATAAACGTCGTTATCTCATCCGTATATGAATTATTGAATTCCCAAGAAGCCGTATCAGTATATCGTCGTCTAAGTTCCATATTATGGAGAAATACATTCATAAGCATGGGCATATGCATGAACGATTAATTTCGGTAACTTTGCCTACTCTTTTAATTCTTTTTATTCCATCTAATCATTATTTTCTTGCCTTTCTTTTACTTGCCATGCACTATACTCTATACCATAGCAAGCACTTGCTCTAGTTCTCTCTTCAAACTCCTTTCAAAACTCCTCTTTTTCTCAGCTATATAATAAATGTCTAATTCTCCCATTATCATTTCCCCTAACCTTAAAATGTACACCGGATACTCATAATATGATCAGTAATATATAAAATTCTTCTACACTTCAAATCCCTCCGATTCCCATACATAACTTTATGCATACGCTATTTCCCCCCTTCATGTACACACACAAACTCACCTCACACACGGCATTATTTTATTACATTTGGTCATTAAATCCTCCTAGATTCTTGCTCTATACTGTATATTTTCAATTTATCATTTTTTTGTATGCTCTATAAATCCAGTAAATCCAGTAAATGAACATATATACGTACATATCAGCAGTTTCACAGCAAGCTGTCCAAACCATCTTCAATAATACGTTAAATATAAAAATGTTTTTACTCCATTTCTTATTTGGTTTGAATTTCAATGCTGTACACATTTGGAATATGCCAATTAAGTGGCGAATGAGGATTTTTTATTGTTAAAAATCTTTCACTGTACAATTTCAAGAAATTCAATTTAATGTACGATACAATTTAAAGAGATTCCAATAAGTAGTGTTTTTTTTAGATGCACGAATACATACAGAAAATATTATGGCTGCAAATGTAATTTGAATGAGTTTTGGTAATGAGGTGAGGATGAATATTTGGTTTTACGCATGAATAATTTTTGATTGTTGATTTGAAATTCAAATTTGGAGGAGATTGTGGTGTTTGAGACTGTTTACAGTGTACACTGTACAATACAATGTACATGATAAATGATAAAATACCAACGATCTTTTATTTTATGTCAATCTGCATTCAAGATTCAAGATCTAGGAGGATTTAAGATTTAAATAGTATTTAGCAGTGGATGATGAGTCGCTCACTGTAAAAGACTTTGGTACACATGCAATTTCCTTCCCGGTTGGATTCCGATTCCAATTGGGTTGGTTTTTCGTGTGCGTAGGTAGTTAGATATACATCATCAACGTAACTCATACCATACTCTCTTTTCAATTTTATATACCTACATACATATATGGAAGTATGTACATACTGCTACATCTCCAAATCCATGATGTGCTTGTACAATGCACTAATCACTAATGTGCATTTATTTCCCTTCATCCATATAATATACATACATATTATGTATGTACCTATTATTATTCCCTACATACCATATACCATATAGTATATGCATATAAATACATGTATGTAGTTGACGACGCACTACATATGTAAACTTCTAAGGCTAAGGGATGATTTTCAACAAACTGTGTTTTTTCTTGTGTCTACCCCATTTGTTGTTTTCTACGATACCATGAGAACTCCAGTGTCCAACAAAAGTAACAGTTTAAGTTCAAGTGCAAACTCATCATCCCCCCACACACCACAATGGAGTACTGATAGTGTGCATAGGAATATACGAGGAGAATTACATGCAAGAAAATGAGATGACAATATGTATTTATCTATGTATTAGTTAACTTGTTAAAGTAACTAGATAAAACGTTTTACACGGTAGATGACAATTATTAAAAAAAATTTATAGCTAGGCAAGTATACAACGTCGTATATAGGATCTGTCGTGAGAGTTTATACAAAAATCTTGACAGCTCCTCTCTCATCACAGTACTTTTGTCATCTAACTATAGCTATGACTATGACTATAGGATTTTTCTTGGTACGGGAAAGCATCCGTAAATTATGATTTTGTCATTATGAAAAAAGATAAAATAGGACAGACTAACTTTAATTGCTATGTTGAATCAATGTGTGAATGTGTGTGTGTGTACGAAATGGGTGACAAATGTGACAATGGAATTTCTCAAGCTCCATTGAAACTACTTACAACGTTTAGTTAAAAAAAGGTCAGTTCCATTGTTGGGCTCCTCAACGAAAACAAAGAGAAGCCGCTTTTGGTTTTGGTCAAAAGTGAAGATTAGTATACAAATACACATTATAGTGACGACTGATTTCGTCATACAATCACAATTGACAATAAAATTGGCTTGTTAACAAGTATCTGTACATGGTGTAAAAAAATAAAAGGTGGAAAAGAGCATGTCATTGGATTGTGTATTGTTTTCAAAAGATTTCCTTGCAGGGCTCTTGTTATTCCTGTTATTGTTGTTTTTCATTTGAGGCATTTAAAACTATGTTATAGTTATAGTGGAAGTGGAGGAAACTTTGTCAGTTTGTTTCAACTCCTGATTGTTTCACATGGCAGACTTTTACCCCCAATCGCTCTCTGTCTACGTCATACTTTTCAATTTTGAGTTTATTTCAAAACAAAAAAAGAAGAAAAAAAAAAGATTTTCGTTGTCACTCTCATTGTGTTTTGATGATATTTGTCCTTTTTTTACTCCACTTCATGAATATACATACACATTCCAAAATGAAAATCCTGGAGTAATGCCATTTCATACATTCACATTCTTTCTCTAACGAGTGAATTCATTCAGAAAATTAACACTAGAAGCTAAGTACATAGTTGTAAAAGCTCGCTCATTACAAATGACAAAACACAAGTAAAAAACGAGTAAGGACATTTCTCAGTGGAACGATGAAAATATTCAAAATTCTTTGAATGGACTGTGGACTTGACCAAGAGGATTGAGAAAATTTGCATTTAAAAACTAAAATGCCTAGTGTCTACTCATTGATTGTCAGAGTGAAATTAATTGTCAATAGAAAAGTTAATAGAAATAATCTGTGTGTAAAAGTAAATTGGCAAATTAGCTATCAGATTTGGTCGAGACCACACAGATTTGATACATCTTTGAGATGTTGATAGTTGTATACGGATAGATATACAATACATAGTTAGATTCATTGATGAGATAGTGGAGAGAGAGAGAGAGCAAGAGATGAAGTAGTGGAGGTATGTTCCTCCTCGATGTGGGGACGGCTTGAGAGTGGTGGAGGCCAATGGAGAGTGGTTCATCTTGAGAATAGTCGATGGTGGCCCGCCCCACAGAGGAAACTCATGTCACAAGAACACACTCAGAAATATTCGTTTCAACCCAAAGAGTGATTCAGTGAGAGATTCTCCAGTGTTGTTGAAGGAACGAAAGGCGCCTCATCGTCACTTTTATTAGTAGTATCATTATTATTCATTATTATTATTATTATCATCCTCATTATCATCATAATCATCATCCGCTCAAATGAAAAGGAATTATAGTGCCCAAGTTGTACTACACACTCAAAACGACATGTGATAAGCAACAAGTTTTCTATCGAAATATATCAAGCAAACACAGTTTTGTTTTTGTTTCTCTTTCTCTCTCTCTCTCTCTCTCTCTCTCTCTTTCTCTCTCTCTCTCTCCACTCTCAACGTACAAAAGTACAAAATTTTAAAAGTTCATTGATTGCAAAATATTTTACAAGTTTCCAGTTCACGGTGGACACCGGACAAGAAAATATCGACATTTTCCAGAGATTTGCGTGTGTATAATTTTCGGATTTTCGGATTTTTCATCATCTTGTTGTGCAAATCGTAAATTGTGTTAATTGTTCATGATTATTGCTGGTTGTGTTGTTTGGGACGATTGTTCACAATTGATAAAAGGGATCGAGGAAATCTTTTGAGACAATCAATCTGGAGGCAACCGACATGACAGTCACCAATATCGCAATGATGCGACCATGTTTTGCGGGATATCCGTTCCAAGGTGTTTATGTTTATATATATATTCATGTTATTACATATGTACACAATGTTATTTTCCTACTAATTTCCCTTTTGATTCTTCTCTTTCGTTTCCCCTGATTTCCTCTGATTTACATTGTGTAATTGTGTCCAAAGTATCCATTCATTCATCCCTTGTCTACACATTCAATGTTTTGAAATATATCCCAGTTGACCATTCTCTCTCTCTCTCTCTCTCTCTCTCTCTCTCTCTCTCTCTGTTCTTTTCTCTGTCTTGTAAAATTTTTAACGAGGGAAGAGGTCATGTGAACGTGAACGTCGGAGAAGAAGACGGACAATGAGAATATTATTACATGCCGTATGGAATCCGTCGTTATTCCCAGTGAACCTTGTGTATCTTTTTGTATTTTTGTGTATTTGGTGTATTTGTACAATGAGGAGCTACTGAATCAATAGGGAAAGTATCTCTTCAGTCATCCTCTTCCGTCCCCGTTGACAGAGTCATAAACTTAATTGGGGGGCTGTAAATTATTCCAAGGGTTGACAAATTACTCGAGCTCAACGACAACGGGCTCGTAAATATTCACTCCGTATGACAAAATGACAAATCCAGTTTTCTTCCTTCTTTTTCTTCTTCCCCTTCAAAAGTTTTTCTAAATTTACAAACGTAAATAGTAAATACCTACTAGTATACGTTTGCCACTTTTACCAGGAATCATGTGGATGTGTGTAGACAAGGAGATTTGGACATGAAGGTTTTGATTTTTGCTTTTTCCACGAGTGGAGAGATTTCAACGCGTGACCCTTCAAATAAGTCTCTCCTGTCGCCTGTCAGTAGTCGCTTTATGCATCATTACAATGACAAGTCCAAAAAGTCTGAATAAAATAATGAGATATTTACTCAATACATTTGTACATCAGATACACAAAATGTAGACTTGAATTTTGTATAGTTTCTCATGCTGCTGAAATTCGAATAAATTTCCATTTTACCCTTGATTCGTAAAATTTAGTACATATATAATCTACATGTAGAAAATGAGTGTGAAAACGCATGTAAATGTATTACTATAGTTAAGGATAGTTAGGTCAGATTTGAAAGGAATATTTATAATGTGTACATATTTTGTGTTCAGGTCAAGGACGGGTTAATCAACTTGGAGGAGTGTTTATAAATGGGCGTCCCTTACCAAATCACATAAGGTAATAATCATATTATGCTTTCCAATGATCATTTTTAGTCTGAACGACATAAATTATGAGTTTGTTTTACGTTAATTCAACGCTTTGTAGAAGAAAGTTGGATTTTGGAAAGGCTGAAAGAGATTTTGCACACGATTGAAATTGAATGTTGATATTGATTTTGATTTTGATATATAACCTTGAATTAATTGTGATTGATTATTTGATGAATGAATAGACTTAAGATAGTAGAGATGGCGGCGGCAGGAGTGAGACCGTGTGTAATATCCAGACAACTTCGTGTATCCCATGGTTGTGTATCCAAAATATTGAATCGCTATCAAGAGACGGGCAGTATACGACCTGGCGTTATTGGAGGTAGCAAACCACGTGTAGCCACCCCGGATGTCGAAAAACGAATAGAAGATTACAAACGGGAAAATCCTGGCATCTTCTCATGGGAAATCCGTGACAGGTAAATCAATCAAATCTCTCACGAACAACGATCAGAAGCATTTTTGATTTTATGAATGGCATATAGAAAAAGAATGGTTTTACTTACTCCCAAATCTCAAGCTGAATTTAATTAATAATTTGTAATGCACATGATTTACATACATGTACTGCACTATGCGGACAACTAAATGATGAGCCATATTTCATTTCATTTCATTTTTGCTATAAAAATCCAGGTTGATAAAAGAAGGACTGTGTGAAAGAACGAGTGCTCCCTCAGTAAGTGCAATTTCAAGATTGCTCCGGGGTCGAGAGACTGACATTGATGACAAGAAATTTATTGACGGTAAGAAAAAAAAGAAAGAGAATCTTCAACTGATTGTGAGTTATAAGTAGTGATAAGTATTAATACATTCCTATACATATATGACATACCCATTGTGTGTACATATTCTGTAAAGTCGGTAAACCTTTTTTTCCCGTCTGAATCATGTGTAAGTTTCACGATCAGTCGTCTTCTTCATCTTCATCTTCATAATATACACATGGACATGGAAATGGACTACTTGAGTTGTTGGTAGTATTTTATCATGGATTTACCGTTCTGACATATCTAGTATTTGGCTTCATTTGGCTTCATTGCTCGTTCTACAGACAATAAATCGACATAAATCACTTTTGTCCATGCCTTAATGTTCGTTCATATTCCATACCATTTTGCTACATTGAGGGCCCAATAAATCATTTAAAGAATTATTGGATATCTAGAGCTGGAGGGAATGGAATCAACAAACCCACCAGACTCCAGAATTCAGAACCATCCTTATTCCAAATGTACATACATACAATACATACATACAGAACTAACGATAAGACACGGACATACTAGTACTTAATTACTCGTACATATTTCAATGACACACGTGCACACATTTAAACCCCCAAAATGTGAAAGGATGCACGGGAATTAGTGTTGTCCATTTTTATTTTTACCCGGGTTTAATTTGATAAATACTACTTATTAATTCGCTATTTAATGTAGGATATATGAGTACTTTGAAGGCTTAATAAAAATGAGCATGGAGTTTTAAAAGAGTGTTATTATTAGGATCTATAATTCTATAAGAAAGGAAGAGGTGAGTTAGAGAGAGAGAAGTAATGTTTTCCATGCCGCACCATCGTCGGTATTATTATTATCCACCGTGCCTCATTTCTCATTGTCCAAACATACTTATCAAGTCCCATTTATCATCATGTGTGTGTTAGACTGATTGTGAGTGTGTTAGAGTGAGTGAGTGAGAACCACCTGTAGGTACTATCACTACCCCTAATAATAATAATAATAATAACAATAATTCCCTATGTAATCCTATCAAATGCTATTGTAATATCATTTCATTGTATTGTGTTGTGTTGTGTTGCCCTTCTATGGAAATGTGCCGTAATGCTCTATTGAATAAGGCCAACAATTTTTCAACAGAAGCAGTATAGCGAAAGGAAAAGTTAACTTTTCATCTGTAAATAAATACATGTAGTCTACCAGGTAGACTCTAACTTTACCTACATTCCTATATACATACAGTCTGCATGACATTATGTAAATACGCAGTTGTCAGTAGTCCCTCGTGTGATAGTGATTGGTGATTGTACAAACTATTGTACAATATACAAAGTATTTGTATATTGTATACAAACACTCTCATACTCACCCAGACAGACTAATAATAATATATTCCAATGTAATGAATTACAACAGCAGCAGCAGCAATCACAGGGCATACAATACAATACAATACAATTCAATACAGCAAACTCTCTATTAGGAGGCCATACTTTACAAATTACTCCTACACCTTATTATTTTTATTTTCTCTTTCATGTCAACGCCATTGGTTGGAGGAATAAGCGAGCAATACAAATACATATCAGTGTCAGTACTGATTGTGAGTACTCACAATCAGTACTACATGACATGACATACAAACTAATGTGTGATTATTATATAAAGATTCCCATTGTTCTCATACATAGGATCACTTCAATTCCTTCTAATTAAAATCCTTTTTTATGCATTCTTTTTTTTTTGTAAAGCAAGCGCCTGTCTTGTTGAAATGGTTTTTTCTTCATATACATACTATATACCGTATATACTGTTATAGACTCCCCCCTCTGCAGAGACTAAATTCTGCGCCCATATCAAATACATTAACGTACATACATACAATGTTATACACTCCCTGGGACTCTATAACATTTTCGGATACACTCCCTGGGAGTCTATAACAGTATATACGGTATATACTTGTGATTTTACTACACAAAATGCATAAGATACACAGCTGATTGTATAATTGTATAATGTATACTAATGATCAAGATGGACGGTTCGTTTAAAAAAAAGAATTTTAATTTCTATATATGTACATAGGACATATAGGTATGTATATATTTTTCAAGTTCTCTGTAAAGTAAAAGCAGCCACTTGTTAGACTCACTTGAAAATTCCTTTTTTTATCATTTTGCCTTTAAAGTTTCAGCTTGTTACCAAGAAAAACGATTTTCATTGCATATTATACGCAGCTAAATTTTAGATTTTAGAGTTGTTCATTAAAATTTGATTTTATTTCAGGCTAAGAGTTTGAGAATTTCTGTTTTCAGTTTTTTTTTTCGGTGGCAAATTACGAGGGGCTCTAAAACTTTAAAAACTGATAAAATGACTCCAATCTACAGGATATTTTATCCATGGAATGCATAAATAGTCTTAAATTAATTTTAAAGATAAAATGGGAGCATTTAAAGGACGTGTAACGAGAACATTTATTTCATGTTTCCAATTCATGTCAACTATAAGTTCAAAAAAACTAAATACGCACAGTATATAGACAAGTCAGATGACGTAGGGAAGAAGTGTTTGTATTCGTATATAATATATGGGGAAGCAGATGACAAAAGCTTATTGATTTGTTGTGTGTTATGTGATTGTAGGCGGAGATAAGAGTAGTGAAGCATCGGATTGTGAATCCGAGCCGGGTATCGCTTTAAAAAGAAAACAACGGAGAAGTCGAACCACATTTACAGCTCATCAATTAGGTGAAGAATTCAATCTATATAAATTTTTGCTAATGCTATGCAATGCTCTATGTTCATAAAATGTTTTGCGGTTATAAATGATTTAATTTCGTGAAATTGAAATGTTTCTAAATATTATATAGACGAGTTGGAAAAAGCATTCGAGAGGACTCAATACCCCGATATTTACACAAGAGAAGAGCTGGCTCAAAGGTAAAACTAAAAAAGTCATGGTTCAAAGTTCAACAAATCGAATGAAAATGCATAAATGCTCAAATGAACTCCACAAATTTGTATTTAAGCTTTGTTTTTCCTTTTTTTTCTTTTGTTTTCTCCAAAGGACAAAATTGACAGAGGCTCGCATACAGGTAAGATTCGTTTTTTATTTTTTATTCACTTCCGTATATCACCAACTTGTATTTTTGTTTACACATACTTACATATACATTTGAGTCAAACGATTTGACCATAATCTCTACCGAATAGACGTCTCAATTTGAATAATTACTCCCTATAATGCGTAAATTATCTCTACAAACATTTCGAATCCAAATAAAATGTTAAAAGAAATTACTGGGTGCGTACACTTAAATATAAAAGTACATATACTGTAGATACATTTAAGGAATTGAAAATGGAGTGTTTACTATGTTTATGCTATATAGTTGAGTGGTTGAGTCCAAATGTGGGATGAGAACAATAGGAATAGAAGAAGACGAAGGAGTGTAGACGACAATATAAAAAATAACAAGATTATTTACTAGTTTCCCTTAAAGATGTATCGAGAACAATAAATTCATAATTCATTTCATGCCCAACTGTTCAGTGTTCAGTTGTTCAGTGTTCATAGCACAGTAAAGAGTTCGAGGGAAAGAGAACTTACGATTAATTCAGTGGTAGCAGTTTGGTTTGGTATTAAATCATGAATTATAAATATGTACATGAACAACCCCCGCTCAAAAGTAAATACCTTTACCTTTACCTTTACCTACATATATACTTTTCTCCCAATGATACGATATGATAACTTACACACACGAACAACAACACATCGCTAGACAAGAATTAAATCAAGAAGAATGTATAGGGATTCATATACACAAAGAAAAAATGGATATTACATGTCTTATGATGAATCATCATATAACTTTGTTCCAGGTTTGGTTTAGCAATAGAAGAGCTCGACTTCGCAAGCAAATTTCAAGTGGAGGGGGAAGCTATGGGAATATGGGACTTTATGCAAGTTCTACGTCTTCGTATTTATCCCAACAAGATTTCCAATCAAATCCCCATGTAACAGGAGGATCTGCAGGTAAATTAACTAATATCATTTTTACTATAAATGTACATGTATAATATCGTACATGAAATAAATCTGTCTTGACTCTAAAACTATGAAACTACGATATCTATACCTGTCTCGTAATGAAATGTTTCAATAGTTGTTGTTGAAGACTACATTTTATAGTGAGTGGGGAAAAAAATGAAATGAAAATGTGAAAGAACGAAAGAATTTGTATCTGTAATTGTGTATGTGCTTGTTGTGTTTGTGTACATCAGTAAGTAAGCATGTGAGTAGTTGAGTAGTAAGTAGTAGTAAGTAGAGTTGGTGTGGTATGTGTTGGAATTCTCACTCACAATCACTGATGGAAGCCCTTTTGGTATAGGTTCGAGTGTGTATTTACTATTTACGTGTTTGAGTGTATGTGTGAGTGAGCGATGGTGTTGTAAGTTGAAGGAAAAATGGTGGTAGTCGTCTCTCTGTGAGGAGTGAGGATTTGATGTGATCATGGTAGTGTGACGGTCTAAACACAGCATGAATGACAAATAATGGGCTGATAAGGTGGCTGGGTGTGTGTTCACCGTTCCATCGATTGTCGACACCTTTTTTTCCACTTTCCCCTGGCTGCTGACTCTCTTCTCTCTTCGCCTGAGCGACAATTGCATCCGTTCGACGTTCTAATTCCAAAAAATCCTTCTCTTACGACATGCACCCACTAACCCAATCCGTACTCAGCCATTGTATTATTACAAGCTCCAATGAATCAAACTATTCTTATATACTTTTTTCCTCTCTCTCTCTCTCTCTCTCTCTCTCTCTCTCTCTCTCTCTCTCTCTCTCTCTCTCTCTCTCTCTCTCTCTATTTATACATGTCGTCGACTAATATTTTCTCCTGGTTTTCCTTGATTCTTCTCTGCTCATAGTGCAGTGTGATACACATGCAACAATCACATACATAGTACATATACCGCATAAGGTATACAAAATAATAATCCATCTACAAAAACTCTATTTTAATGTCAAACAATGGGCAACTATACATTTACTGCATACAGAACAGAACAGAACAGAATACTCATAGTCAGCCATGCATTTGAATCAGACAGTTGATGGAAGAAATGAGAGAAACAGTCCATTCGTATATAATTATGTAGAAATGCAGAAAAAATTACAAATTATGACAAGTTTCATCTGAATTTTTTTGTGTGTTCTTATGCTTCTTCGTTTTTTTTTTTTTTTTTGGTGTACGTACAGGAACAAGTGAGGGACTTCAGTATGGTTCAGTGATGAGTGAACCTCCACCTCCACCACCATCATCGATGACAAGATGTGTGTCCATGTCATCGCCCGTTCCATCCACTAACTCATACACGGGATCTTTAGGAAACTCTTTAATGGCTTCAGCTTATACGCCCTCGTCAGCTATCATCTCACAGCAGGTGAGGAACAGACAGAGACTTGTGAAACTCCTTCACTCACTCACTCATTCATTCATTCACAACAAACTAACTAACCATTCTCACACATTCCGATCCCAAACACCTTGATCTTATCAAAGATTCATTCCCTCTCTCTCCCTCCCTCTCTCTCTCTACACTGACTAATACTCTCTTCAACTATATTATATGAATTAATATACTTGTAGAATGTATCTACTATCTATGTATGCATTGCATGGGTAATTCTTTAATCCTCAATGGAGATGAGAATGAGTGGATGAATTTGTTTCATCCCTTTGACTACTTCATCTTTCATCTGCACTCAATCAAGAATCAAACACACTCGAATTTCATGCTTCTTATATCCTTATCCTTATCCGGCTCTATATTCTATATTCTATATATTAGTCTGTTAACCGTGTATATGTGTCGATCGAGTATTTGTTACAAGGAATAATATTTTTCATTCATTTCATTCATATATATCGTCTACAAAATAAATGATGCTGATCAAATGTGTGCATTTGTGTGTGTTTGATCTTTGTATAAGATAATAATGAAAAAAATGAAATGAAAAAAATAGGTTGGGAATCCAGCGCCAGGAAGTCTAGCAAGTTACGCAGCAAATTGTCCGGGCCAAGGTATGACGGAAGAAACATGGGGTACACTCACTGGCCGACCCAGTATGGCATCCACATTGACCCCAACTTCCTATCCAACACCACCAACTCTTATAGCACCCCCACGTCATCATCAACCCTTTTATGGCTGGTACTAAACTAAACTAAACTAACTACACACAACTAAATATACACACATATATTATATTGACTAACGCAAAAAACAAAACTGAATTCACCCAGCATGTCAAAAGAATTTCTAGAGACTACCTATATATACATTGTATATGTATGTATTTTACATTCATCATTCATTCAGTATAGATAAACACATTAAACACACACACACACACACATCCACACTTTAATAATTACCTATTACACTGCCTCTTGATTTACATTTTCACAACTTATCACTGAGAATCTCCACAACCATCCAAAAGTCTTCATTTTTTCATCATAGTATAATAATATTAAACATACTTATAACAAAAATCTCTCTCTGTGTCTTTTACGTACACTTTATATAGCGTATGGGTTGTGTGCGCTCATATACTTCTATATAGAACATGTAAAGGATTAATAATATATGAAATCATCTTCAGTATTTACACACAAACGGATTCAATTAATGTAAATACATGAATATACCTAATTGAAAAAGAGGTACTTTTAATTTATATACATAACATACGAATATATATAAATATTTACTTATACTTACTTAAGTCATACACACGGCTGACAAACATAATACTCGTGCCTTAGAGATACTCATGAGAAGTCAATATATAGAGATTCTTCTTCTCTTTTTGACCAAAATAATATGTAATAATAATACTTATTATTGATTATACCAAATAATATGCAAATATATATATACTTATATATATATATATATATATATATAAATACATATAAAAAAACACGTAAAACGTATGTATGTAAAGTATTTTATAGAATATATAGTCGATTGTTCGCTCTACAACTCATTCAAATATATAATTAATAATTATATCACTTGGACTAATTTGTAATTTTTCGTCGCGGACATGTATTATTTACAATTTACGGTGACGATATATAATGTGTATTTAGATACAAAATTAAATAATTAGTGTTAAATAGTCTAATACAAATTGTTTTACTTGTGTTAAGTAGTTCATAGTAAAAAAAAAAACCAAGAACAAATAAACAAAAACTTGAAGATATTTATTAGCTCGTTAACTATACGATAAAGGTAAAACACACATGATGATATATATAATCATGACTCAAACAAAATGACGACGGCGAAATGTACGTTAAATTGTAAATAACCTGTAATTTGTGTGTAATCTACTTTGTAAGCTTTGATTTAAATGTAATACGTCTAATTAGATGATTGCTAAATGATAAATGAAGGAATTTATATATGTATGTATGTGTGTGTCTGCATATATGCACTATAGTGCATGTATATTTAAATTAATTGTTGCTGCATTGTATTGTAAAAGTAAAGCATGACATTCTTCTCACATCAAGCTTAATTACAATGACAAAAATGAGATGCAATTGATATGTATATGATATTCTTCCTTCTGTATTCATCTAATACATGTAATTTTGTTTTTGTTTTTTTAATATATAATGAACAGTATACAAAAACATACACACACACACACACAAATCTACAATATATATGTACACACGGTATACAAAAAGTTAATCAAAGAGCAAAAGAAACTTGAAAATAAAGTAAAAAACAACTGATGAAATGAAACTATGAAATTGTCAACTATACTTTGCATTTTTTATGGCATCGCTATATTTTGTGTATTCGCATTTTATTTTAAACAAAACACGAAATATCGTCAGTTCTTGGAGGATTGAGAAATTGTTTTCTAATGTCTGTTGTTTTTAGTTTGTACTTGTACATCCTTTTATTCCTTTTCATATTTTCCAGAGACTATATTCAAATTGACGACATTGCATACAAGCATACATACGATATTATATAGGCTATACAGAATATAGAAGACAGATTTATTTTTTTTCTGGTGTTTTGTGGGAAATGTCGATTTGATAGTCTTTGAAGATGGTGTAAAAGTAAGTATCGTATCGTACGAGTATATGAGTATATGTACATATAATATATGTGTGTGAAAAATGTTTAGTTTTGTTTGCGAAAGTTTTTGGGGTTGTGTATGTGATGTGTTGTGTTATCGACTTTGCTTTACACAGGGAACTTCATGGCCGTGGGATTTTTAGTTTTCTTAGTTTCAAGTTCAGCCATGTAGTAAAATGATAGTTTCTCACACGGTCAGTCATCCACAGCTCTCAACTTTCTATCTTTAAAAACTTAGAAAAACTCTCAGCTCACTCAACCATGATCACATCAAAAAAATATATACCTTATACCTTTACACTCTATATTTTCTATAGTTCTATAACTTCTATACACAACCATCACATCCCATCACATCACTTTACCCAAGACATTCGAGTACAAATTTGTCTATATATAGAATATAGACACACACAAGACACACAAGATACAAAATTGATCACTCTTTCCCATTTTTTCCATCCTTCATCTTTCTTCCTTTGGATTTCCCTATCGTTTTGTACACTTTCATCTATATGTTTTTATGTAGGTATGTAGTAGATAAGTATACAGACAAATAGATGGGCACAAGGAGACATGAATACTCATGCTCATGTGTACACTGTACAGAAAAAGAGACAGGGGATTTTTTCCCTGTTGAGTAAAGAGTAGAGTTTTGATATGATATTACTGATAGTATTATTATATATTGTCTTGTGATGAGATAGTTTATAATGTTTATTACTGGTGACCAGAGATAGAGAGAGACCAGAGGGAAATGTTTTCGGCTACTGTGCAGTGCTTTCGGAAAAACAATTGTTGTTGTGGTTGGTCAGGCGTGACAAATTAAGATTATCTTATGCTCCTTCTCTCTTTCTCTCTCTCTCTTTCTCTCGTCTTCTTCGTCTCATCATGTAGCTGTAGTCTGCTGCTGGTAGATAGATTCAGTAGCTCCTCGTATTTTTTTTTCCAAAAAAAAATAAAAAAAATTCTTCTCTTTTAATTTGATGTAAGAAAGTGAAGGACTATTCAAGTATATAATGGGTCCCAAGATGACTCAACAACAACCCCTACAAATAGCAACAATGAAATTACTTCTTTTTCTCTCTCTCTCTCTCTCACCTCGATCTATTCAATCTTCCAGCAAGCTATTAGCTATTACCATTATTACTATACATTATACATTATACTCCTCTTACCCAAACCCCAATGTTACTCAAATGTGTAAGTAACTGGATGATGATGATGATGGTGATGGTGGTGGTGCATCCATGGAAAAACTGTTCTTCTTATTCTTCGTTACGTCAGACATCTGCTCTGCTTCTTCTCCTTCGTCCAACTTACTTTTAACATATTTATTCATTACGCACAAACAACAATATCCACCTTTGAAGAAGCAACAACAACAGGAGAAGCAGCAGTAGCAACAAGAACAGATACATTTCGTATACAATTTTTTATATTAGGTTTACATTGCAGATATATCTCCTTCGGGTTGTATACCAAACCAACAAAACTCATCGAGGAAACCAAACCAATCAACAAATATACGAACAATTCACTAGTAAAAATAACGCGCTCTCTCACACAATGCACTCCCAATGGAATACTGAAATTACTTTGCTTTCATTAGGATTCTCCATGAAATCATGAGCAATCTTTAAATCATATATTCTAAATAAAAAATGACAATTATTTTTCTATCGTAGTTGAATAAATTTCTCCTCAAATTATTGGCGATTGGTCAAAAGAATTGAAAGGGTGAATCTGATTTTGAGTTGTTTGTATAGATTTGTATAGTGTGTGTACTACTACTACTACTGTGTACGCATGAAGTTTTGTGCACACACGACACGACACGACAGGAAAAACGGGGTAGTGTATGAATTTGGAGTGCATGTAATGGAAAGAAAACGAAGATATTAAAGCATTACTAGTACGGATTAATAAAATGGAAGAGTGAAGTACACAGACAGAGAATGTGTGGATGTACAATGTACAATGTACAACAAACATGTATACATGTGATCATGGAAGCGAAAGATTAAGTGGAAGCCTCAATTTAAGTCTATTCGTTTTTGTTATATGTACAAGTTTTTCCATGTTGTTGATGATGATGAAGGATGAAGTGAAGTTGGTGTGCGTCTGTGTGTGTGTGTGTTGGTGACTTGGATTTGTTAATTAGAGTAAGATGAGGATATCTGTATTTTGTATGTCTATATAATAAGATATATATGAGAAGGAGAGTCAGTCGGTCTGGTCTATATCTATATGTACAATATATAATGACAGGAGACACCTTCTGAAATCCTGAATTACCGAATAACAATCGCGCAAATGCAACTCAGTCTCGGTTACAATGAGGATTTTATGCCAACCAGTTGCAACTGCTCAAATCATCCATCCAAAGTCAATTAGCAGTCACCGTTTACATACTTATACTACATCATGTCTATACGAATCATCTCTAACCCTATACATGTACTAAATTATGTACATATCCACTACTTCACACAATACACTTTTTCAACCATTCTATGTACTTTGTCATTTCCAACGTACCTATAACAATTGTATACACATTTACACATACACATATATCCCTTATTGTACACAGTCCACATAGAGAAAAGTAGAAAGAGAGGATAGGAAATGACTCAAAAAAACTATCATGCTGATTTCTGGTTTTCAGCTTTTCTCTTTATGGACAATGTCTTGGCTGGAGAAACACATTGCCATCAATTACAGCTATTTAACTATTTCATACCTTTCCCTCTCGACTCGACGTATCCACAACAAATACATTCATTTTCACCAGCTCATCTTTTTTCACTGTCAATTACAATCGATCGACATTTTTTACGCGCAATTACCCCAATTCCTTAAAATTCTTCAAATCATCTCAAAGTCATCTTATCAATATTGAATTTTCACACACATAAATAAACACTCTGTTCATGTCGTATTATTTGTCTATAGTGCCTGGCTCCACATACCTAGTTCAAATAAAAAGCTTAAATGTACCTACAAATTACGGATAGACTTTTTCCTTTAGTCAGTAGAATTAAAAAGCTTGTACCTATATTCTAAAAAAATATGTATAAAAAAGGAGGAACGATCATTTCTATTTTCATACTGACAAAGAGTATGAGGAAAAAGTCACTCATTTGAAACTCGTAATTGACATTTGGGATTTTGAGGGAATACATATGTAGCGAGAGAGAGAGAGAGAGAGAGAGAGAGAGAAATAGACAGGAGAGATAGACTAGAACTATATAGAAACTAGAAGGTTACAATCTGGTGCGCTGCGCCTATGAAGCTTCTGTATTCTGTTTAGATTGACAAGCCCCGGCCTTCCTTTCAACTATCATAATAATTATTCGCTCTGTGTAGCCCTTTGAAACATGGATATCGTATGAATACTCTCTCTCTCTCTCTCCTCGTACATAACAACAAGAAGAAAACAACAAAAACAAAATGGTTAGTAAAATGGAGGTGTGAGTTTGTTTGTGTGTTTGTGTCTGTTCGTATATATCGTTGAAAAGTTTACTTTCAGTTGAAGTGATGATGTTGAACGGTAGTGTGTCTATAGACGACGAGTATTTATTTAAATAGCTCGGTAATTTACTTGTATTGTATGTGTATGCTCGTGTGTAGTAACTTTTTTTTAGTTGGTATAGAGTAGAGAGTAGATAATACGTAATATGAAATGTATAATCTATGAGAGATAGCACTAGAGAGTAGTTTTTGGGAGCGTAATAATATTATTTGATAGGTTTTTTTCTCTCTTTCCACTACGACCATATGTATAAAAATTGTGTGAGTTTGTACATATGCATATGTATGTTTGAGTGAGTGAGTGAGTGCATGTATGTGTATCTGTGTGTGTGTGTGTGTGTGTGTGTGTGTGTGTGTGTTGGACTGTTGGAGTGTCAGTTGGCAATGTTGAAGTTTGTATGTGTAGTTGTTTGAAGGAGAGAAGCAAGTCACGTCAGCCGCTACGCAAATTAAGAAGGAGATATGCATTTTAAGATGATAGATAAGCCTTTGGCGGTACTTAAGCATGATATACCTTTAGTACAAATATAATTCTGTGACATAAAAAAATATAGATATAATTATGCCGGGGATAACACCTTTTTACCTCAATCATCCTCTCTCTATGAAGACTCACTATTTATAACGTTGAATTAGCCAACCAATGGCCTTCCCATGCCATTTCCAACTTCCTCCAAACTACCAAACTACCAAACATCTCTGCCACTGACTTTTTTCAAGTCTTTTTCTCTCTCTCTCTCTCTTTCTCTCTCTCTCTCTCTCTCTTGCCTCGCCTTCTCTTCTCTTTCTTCCTCACTTAAATCGTCGTTGCTTTTGACTACTTCTATCGTATGTCGTATGCACACTGTAAAGTAAACTGTAAGTACTACACAATACAATTTCTACCTAGCCATATAGATAACTCTCATCTCATTTCTCTCACCTCATCTCATAATATTTTCCATATATTATATGATAAAATGTGTAGGTTGACTCTCCTGTCTCTCTCTCTCTCTCTCTCTCTCTCTCTCTTATGTGTGTTGTACTTGTATGCTAACAAATAATCATGATAATAATCATAATAATAATAATAACAACACAACAATAGTCGGGGACGGCCTCATTTTATATCAAAATTTCCTAATCATGCGCATCTAATTAGACTTGATATTAAATCTTTGAATTTATGATGATTGCACCAGTCTCAGTCTCGCAGTCTCAGTCTCACTTGATACTTGATTATACATAATTATAGCAAAGAATCTTCCACAACTCAATTCTTCAATCATCAAAAGTCAACCATCATCATATTCATATTGTTACCATATTTTTACAAACAGTAAAACAGTACAATTTCTTTCATAATATATTCCAAATTTTGTCCTATACGTACTATACCGAAAACATTATATAGGCACAATAAATACATTACTATATTAACTTTATATTTATGTACAGATTTTGTATTTTCTGTGCCTGTGCGTATTCCACGCATCCCCTGTGTAGCTTATAATAAGGATCATCATCATCATCATTATCATTATTATTAGATAAAGCAATCTCATTTTACTCTCCGATTAATATTTCTGTATATTTTAGTCCCCATTTTTTTACGTGACTACATTTGTCGTTCATCAGCCACAAGTCAATTTACTGACCAATTCCTTTGGATAGTTCATGTAAACAGCTACTTACTTCAGATGAGTTTTCGGCTCTTTACCTTACGTATATACGAGCATCCCCTTTCTTTGACATATCTTGAAAAACTTGTGTGTGAAAAAAAGTGGCTACAAAAATCATTTCTTTTTTGCTCTTCTTCTTCTCCATCTCTCTCTCTCTCGCTCTCTCTCTCTTTCTTCCTCCTGTTTCTGGACTCTCTCTCTCTCTCGAGACTCGAGACATGCGACGTGGAATATAAGAATATATAGGTATACTCTCCCATATATGAAAGCATTGAGCAATCAAATGGCTACAGTCTACTAATCTTACAGAATCAAACTATACATATAGATTTTCTTTCGAATATGTATTATACATGTGAAGACTGCATGTGTGAATTCATGTGTTTTTATGGATGGAAGATCTCTCCATCTCCCAGCATTTGAAATCGCTATATATCAAAGACTATAAAGATCCCACAAGATTTGACAGTACAAATCATTTGAGTCCTTTACCAATGGACGAGAGTTGCAAGATCTATATACGAACTGCGTTCCATATGTGTGAACAAATTAGGCTCACTCCGGATTTGTTGAGGAATCAGGATTAAATTAAACCATTTCACATTCGTCTTTGCATTTCTTTTAGTAGTAGTTGACAAGTCGTGTGGAAATAACCTTTAGCGAGAACGTCAAATTATAATTCTATGCTACTTTTAACCATTCCATTGTTAGATCAACGTGTGTATGTAGATATGCATCGGCATTGAGGAAAAGTGACATATGAAGGGGAAAAAATTGACAAGCTATTGCATTTATATACAGATCTGTATATATGTATAGTATCTACTCTCTCGAATCCTCATGTCCGGCTTGTCCAATATATAACACATCAAATATTTATTTGTAGGAGAATTTTTTTATGTTTCCCTTAAATACGTTCTCCGTGTTTTTTTATATACAATTTATAGAAATACATTTAAAACTCTTTCTCATGGACTTTTGGCTCAATTCTTTTTTTTTTGCACTCTGCAAAAAAATGTAGGGAGGATAAGCTAAAAACTATACAGCAGAACGGAATTTGAGACATCAACATATATAGGTAAATAGTCTCAAATATTTAACAATTTAATGTACAATAAAGTAAATATGTATGTACCGATTTCTACGATATAAGAATTCCTAGTGTCAAGTATCAAAATTTAATTGATTTGAATTTGAAAGAATATTACTGATTTTAAAAACTGCAATGTTTTCTCTCATCAGAGTTCAGAGTACATAGAATGATGCAAATTTTTTCACAAATCCACTCGTATTTAGTCTGACTTGTTCAAGTGTGGAAGGCGTACTTAAGATTTCTGCATTTAAAGCCCCAACTCAGAAATGACTGTGTAATATGTATAGTTATAGCTTGTCAGAATGACAGAGCAGAAAACAATGATAAGCAAATAAAAAAAAAGAAGTGACAATTCGTCACAATGCTCCATCACATTCACAATTTTGTGAAGAGTGCAAGTGTGTGCGAATGGGAGCTGCAAATGTAAACTTATACCTACTTATACTACAGATATAGTAAAAGAATCAGAAAAGGGAGCAAATACACGCAAACTGTCTTGATGTTAAAGTCCTGATGCTCTGGTAACTGACAATGAGTCTGAGTACGGATTTCATTGTACAATTACAAGATACAACTCATCTCATCATTTGAGATAGACGAGACGGCATAATTGGGCAGAAATTTACAGTTTTTCTTAAACCATACAAAAGATAATAAAGTGTAAAGAGACTTTTTATGGCCCGATCCCTATCATTTCATTTCATATCGTCATATATTATTATGTGAATACATATTATGTACATCATTTTACAGTATTAAGTTTCTTGCACCATATGCATTTTTTCGTCATCTCTCTCCTTTTTTTGTAAATAAAGAAAAAATTACCTACCCTTTAGTTAGACTGTATATTATGCATAACATTCACATTCACTCCAAGCTTTCAACGTACCTGTATATATACGATGCAACGAGAATAGAGTAAAAACACAATAAATTCTCATTGTGCAATACAAATGCTAAATAAACGCAGAAATAATTACAAAAAAAATCCGATATTTGAACTTTGAAATACACATTTTGCAGTGAAGATTCAACTTCACAAATCATAAGTACATATTTGTATATGAAAATATATTTGACGATCTCAGGATTCTCAGGATGTCTATTCCAAATGTTTATTTAAAACTTGAAGTATATAAATAATAGGTTTTTTTTGGTATTAAATTTGTCGGTGTATGATTGTTTTTGTGAGTGGTTCACGCGGTCAATTAGGGATTAGGAATGAGAGGATGGTGGAACGAAAGAAGGATAGTTGAAGATGTCAAATATCTGTAGATATGTGTCAAGTTTATGGGAAGACGGGAGATGATTTTCTCTCTCTCTCTCTCTCTCTTACTCTCTCAAATATGTTTGAGTAACACGCGCAATACAGGAGAAATACGGCATGTTACACCGACAACCGACAAGTACATATAAATATAAACATAGGTATACAAGAGACCCAAGGTCTATTTCATTTCCCTCAAAAAAAAAAAAAAAAACATCAAGAGTTGTTCCAAAAACTTCTAAAATACGAGCTCTCAAAGGAAAAGGACGAGGAGGAAGAAGAAAATGTACATGTATATAAGTAAACCCGAGTTGACTTGGACGAACCAACAGAACGATGAATCAATTTTAATGGATCGTGTGAGCATGGAGGGTAAATCATCCCTCTTTCTCTCTCTCGTTACACTCAAACAACATTGTGGAAACAAATACCTAAGTACAAGTACAACAACACACACACCACAGCAAACGCAACAGTCTCAACCTCAAGACCACCCATCTAATTAATAAATTAACTTGCACACACCAAACAAACATCATGACTCCTCTCCTCCAAAATACGAAGACAAGAAGGACAAATTCTCTATCTGTACTCCAACTATACACTCCATGAAATATCCTATAAATACCTACATTCATTTACTTTATCAATACAGCACCCACGCAACAGGCATTGCCTGTCTATCAGGCAACAGGCAAGAGGGGTAGGAGAAAACACACAGGAGACAGTTTATGTGTAACTGTACCACAACAGAACACTGTATTAGTAATACATAGATGTATATGTATATCAGTAAGATACATACAATACATACAAGCAAGTAAAAGCCCCATTTGTCATAATATTTCATCGCTGACAAATCCCCTCGCGATATATTTTTTACAAACGATTGAATTTAGTTTATCACATCCCCTTATTTAATTTTCTTAATCCATTAAAATTAGTTTTACTCTCATCCATTCCTATATTATGAAAGAATGCAATGCGAGAGGGAAAGAGACTACTTTTAATACAAATACATATATGTATATATATATATACTCCTATATACTGATAATACACCATACGCCACAGTAATTTAATTACGTGTGTGCATTTCCATTAGCAATTGCCTCCGAATGCTCGTGTTTACGGTCGACATTTATAGAATACGAGTGTTTTAGTTGCAAATATGTACTTGAAAGAAAAAGTTCTACTTCTTCTTCAAGTCCCTAAGGAAAAGGAAGAAAGGGAAAAGTCAAATGTACTATAGTTTTTCTATAGTTATACTTTTCGGGAAATAATCAACTGTATATATTTATATAAATATAGCTTAGCACTTGCACTGTGTTGTACATAGAAGCTCGTGTGGTTCGTATCGTGAAGTAGGTAATGAACACGTGTGAGTGGAGTGAGTGGACATATCTTTGTGAATAAGTCCCACTCATTTTTAGAAGAAAAAAAACCTTGTGTCTGATCATATTTCCCCTTCTTCCTTAGCACCTGCTTCCTTGATTTCAATTCCCTTCGAAAAACTAACTATGTAGTTATTACACTATATCTACCTATATATACAAAACGGGGAAACATTTATGATTATGTACATATAATGTTGGATGGAGTTTGTGTACATCCGTGCCACAATCCTATCTGGATTGTAGATTATAACCGACAACCGTCATTTAACATTTAACCACGAAAACCCACATGCACACACATATATATATATACATACGCGGTTCCATATTAGTTTGTAGTTTCCGTAGTTTCCGTATCCGTATACAATATATAGGAATTAATTAGTCTAATTGAATGTTTTCATTATTTCCCGGAATCTTTAACAATAACACTTGAAGAATTTTTATCCTGTGTTTACTCACGGCGACCATTTGTCTGACAAAACTCGAAACATTTTTTTTCTTTTCCACTTCTGTGTCTCGAGTCTCTTGTTTCATGTTCATCCCTCTTCTTCTTCTTCCTCTTCGTCTTCTGCTCTCTCTCACCCGTGAAATGAAAATGAACCTTTCACTTTCTCTCTCCTCTAAAACTACAAATTACAAATATTTTTTTCTTGCTTGTTTGTTTGTTTCACATATGCTCCACACGGTAAGTAAAACAGTACAAGTACAAATACAAATACAAGTACATACTCTCTCCGGTTTATTATGCCTATTTTTCTATGCACATGTACATTTCACAGTTGTTTCTTTAAACATTTTGAGGAATTTTGTTGTTTCTTCGAGCTCTGATGAATATTTTTAACAATTATTATTTCATTGTAGATTTTTCAATATGTTTTCAGTGTTGTGGTTTAAGAAAGAAAAGCAAGCAGAACTTGCATAGCGTCTAACTATATTTATTATAGTCTATAATTTATGGACTCGTTGAATATTCATTGTTTTAGACCGGAGATAAATCGAGGAGTTAAAAAATATACATCTGAAAAACAATAAAGTCAAAGTCAGTATGGATATTTTGCATTTCCTCTGACCAAGACGTTTGTTTAAGAGTATAAATCCATTCTTTTACTCTTTTTTTAGTAAAGAATCTTTCCATCATTATTTATGATTAGCATTGAAATTTAACAAATAACTAACTGCAAGTGTTTCGAATGTCGAATGTGTTTACGTTTTGTACGTCTAGAAAATGGTTTTGGAAAACAGGAAAAACTATAGATCATATTAGTTATTATTTTTATGTGACTCACTTGTGTATTGTGTATTGGAACTTGCTTGTCCAACATCAAAAGTTAAACGTTTTTCTACTTTTCCTTGAAATTTCTCTCACCATTGTTATAATAAACATAAACTACTAAAGTATAGTTACGCCGTACGCATTGAAAATTTACCATGAAGTCTCTTTCATGAGATGACAAAGGAGCAACAGGTGGATAAAATTCTGTTTCTATATGATTCTTATGGGGGATTCTCTTTTCATTTTTCCTCGAATTCCCTGTCACTCCATTCATTATCTCATGTATAAACACACATCAAACATGTACATTATTTTGAGAAAACGATTCCTCCATCTTTATCGATTGAATTCACAACCAAACTACAGATTACTATACTACAGAAAACTACTTATTCATGACGATTTGTTGCATAAAATATGGGAATTGGTATATCATATCTCGCAGTTTTCAATTTTTATAATCTAAAAATTAGTTGAATATTGACTGCCAACAACAGAAAAATACATTTCCTCGTATTGATTCTCATTTTCTAACTACATCCATTTAAAAAACTATGATGATATTGGAATTTGGAATTGCAGGTACAACAAATCTGAATGAGATTTTTGTATATATAGGATGTAGAAAATGCGCGTTGGAATGAATAATCCCGTCGGTGGATTATTGAAATGAGATTTGATATAAATGTACGGGAATAGTAATTGAAAGGTGTTTTTTGATCATTTTCGTTTTCGTGTTTGTGTTTGCAGCATACAGTGTAATGTAAAGTATAGTTTGTTTCATCTTGTTCTTTTCCGCCCTGTGGAAAAAAAATCAAGAAAGAATTGCGTGTATACATATACAGTAGAGAGTGGAGCTCATTTACTTATTACGCCAAGGTATTGCTTTGTAAATACACACACACGCGGGGGTGGTGGTGGATTTTGTTTCTTTTATGAACGCCGCCTCAAGAACATCAAACATACATCCTCTACACTTCTGCAGTAGGTACATATCTGTATGTGAAGAAGAAGAAACATATATAGAACCGGAGCTTCTTAATAAACTGACGGGAAGACGAAGGATGAGCGAGGTATCTAAACTAAAGAAGAAAAAAAAGGTAACCCATCTTATACTTTACACGTACACATTTTTCATTCAGAAAATCTCTCTCCAACCCTCCATTCCATAGTTCATAGTTCATACGTAGTCATAATTACAAGAGGGGTAGTAAACTAATAGCACCGCTCGGCAAAAAGAAAAAAAATATCAACGAACACTACCAACAACACAATATGATTGGAAGCATCAAAATTCATTAATTAAAAACTCTTGAATGACTTGGTTTTTTCTGTCTTCCTTTTCACAACCTCATGTACACATATTTATTTCCCATCCCCGTATTGAACAATAACATCCAGTGGCTCGGTAGTTTTTCTTACAAATTGATTTGACTCTGTAATCTGGACATTAGCTATCGGAATGTATACATACAAACTACAAAAATTTCTATCATATATTAAAGAATGTGCATGAGATACGTTTTTCATATGTGCAACAGGTTCGACGTGGGCAATGTGGGCATATATACAATGTGACTGAATGGGATTGTGTTCATTTGATAATTTCTCCAAATAAATATTCAAGTAAGCTGGAAGTAATGTAATACTGTATCTATCTGTATGTGGAGATATCATATAAAAATCCTTTTTATAAAAGATAAAGAAGTTATCTGTCTACTTCTAGTCCTGGGCATCCAGTTGAAAAAGGACGGAGAAAAAATATTTATAATATAATATTTCCGAATTTTTTCGGGAGAGCGACGTTTAGAGTTTGGAAGAGAAAAGCCGGGTGCCATCAGGAAAGAAAGAGAGTGAGAGTTGGAGGGAGATAGCGGGTGAGTTTGTGACTTTGTGGTTATATGTTGTTGTGTGTGACTGCAGGGGCGTACCGTGAAATTTTTATCCCTGAGATTTCCAAAAGTTTAGGCGCCCCCGCAAGTTTTTTGTGTTTTTATATAGTGTAAGACGTGAAATTTTGTCATTTTATCTACTGTAAGGTCAGAAAATTTGTCATTTCATCTAGTGAAGGCTTTAAAAAATATCAAGTTTGCAATGGATAGCTCAATTTTAACAAACATAATTGAAGGCGAATGGAGAAAATTGGGGCGAGCGAAGCGAGCAGAAAATTTTGAGAATGAATTTTAATAAAAGGGGCGAATTTTGCTGAAAATTTTACAAATTTTGAGAATTTTGGCGCCCCTTTTACAAAAATCCCTGAGATAGATCTCTCAGGAATCTCACCCACGGAACGCCCCTGATGGCAGGCGAGACCACTGACGTCTTTTCCAATCCGTATTTGTATTTGTATTTTCAATCATGTATTTCTTTACTATATATCTGTTGTTCTGTACACATTTTGTATTGTCTTATTCATTTATTTCATTGTACAAGTACAAACACACTGGAATTCTTGGACTTTGGACTCCGAGTTCTCACACAGAGAGTGAAGGAACTTGAGCCTGAATACGAGAGAAATAAGATGACGACATTGGACTTGTTTCTATATTGGTATATACAATACAAACAATTTGAATGACTGAAATAACTGCAAACTGTTAGATAATGGTTTTTTTTTTGCGTATCTTTCACCGTGGCTTTTACTCTTGAATTGTGAGTTTATGTATGTACATATTTAGAATTTCAATTTAAATAGATAGTGGAAAATAAAATCGAAGATTATGATGCTTTCGTATATTCACAGGTATATATCTTACGATATGTCTGTAGTTTTATTTTTTCCTAGCATTCTATGATGATAGAATTTTTATCAATATTCTTGGAATTCGACGAATCGTCATCATGAACGAACATGCAGCAAAAAAGCCAAAGATATATATTCATGATCAGAGTTACGTCTATATTCTACATTCTACATTTACATTTACGGTACGAATCACAACAATCGTTTTATATAATCTATTTACTATCATCTCTCCTTGTCCCCTGTACTGGATTTTCCAACAATCTTTGCGTGTAAACAAACTTGAAAGTCCCCCGAGCTTCAATAATCAACAAACAACCGAAACCGAAACCAAAACCAAAACCGCACACAGCTGCTGTACACAGCAGCAGACGATATAGGAAAAAATAATTTTGAAACCACTACCAATTCAATTGAAGAATCAAAGTAAATATCCACATTATTTACATTATTTACACATCAAGTCCGTTCCTGATTTGCTTTTTCCAATCTCCAATGCCGTTCCTATTTCTCTATTTCTATTTCTATTTTCTCTCCCTCTATTTTCTATATTGTCATTTCCAGGATTCTGGATCTTGCATTTCCTTTCCCTATAAATCTGTACAAAAAACCAAATTTTAAAAGCACATGTTCCACCACAGCACAGCAGACTATGTAGTCCATCCGTCAAATTCACATTCTAAATCCCAAATTTCAAACATGATTATATTCTCAATTTAATTGCAATACCTTGTTTTCAATCTCCCAATGCTTTCCTCATTGAATTTGTTTTTTTTGTGTACATGCATTCCTGACTAAACAAATTCCCACCTGGGAATTTGCATACTAAATGAATGAAGGAATGAATGAAGGAATGAATGAATGACTCATCCAAACACACGTTTCCCTTTCTTTCATTCTCACTACTTTTTTTGTTCATGTTTGTTGTGAAAATTCTTCCGGAATTCCTCGGTTGAAAAAAAGTATAAGTATAAGAAAATCATGCCCCGATTCTCTCTTGTTTGTGCTCGTAAACAAAAACCAGGTGAGGAATTTTTCCGTACAATAAAATTGTCTGTTTGTATAATATTCGACAAAAAATATAGGGACACAGAAGAATAAAAGAATAAAAGAAATGTGTATATGAATAGAAATGGAAATGGAAATGGAAAATGAACATGAAAATGTAATTGAACTCCCTGTTTTGTCCATTATTTCCCCATTCGTTATTTGGCTAAACACAAGTATGAGTACTAGTACTACTAGTAAGTAAATATAAAATAATTGAAACGATATATAGGAATACTGAATACTATAAATGGCTATACTACGATACGATATGAATTGGAAATTGGAATAAATTACGAACAAGGAAGGGAATTTGGAATTTCTGAGAATAGTGTGAATAGTGAGAGTGAACACTTTTATTATATGGACGTGACAACACAATGGAATGAGAGTGTGAACGTCATAAGAGTCGGTGAGTACATATATAATATATTTATGTATATTTGAATACAAATACTCGTACCTACGAATAAACGGACAGAGGAACTAACAATAAGAGGCATGTAGATGCACTTGAATACCCAACAACCCAAAAACACACATGGAATTCCTCATTGCATGCATGCTAAAAAGGAACTAGCCCAGAACCAAAGTAGGTACATTTTGTACAGGTAAATATTTATACATGTCTTCAGCTCACCCATTACTATTACATACAGATACTATTACTATTACTATTATACAACCCCGAAATACTGATATACTACGGATATCAGTAGTCCGCCTACGATCAAAGTACTTTCTCCGTCTCCTTCTTGTACTTCTATATACACAAACACAATGACGGGATTTTCCAGCTAAAAACTACCGGAAACTCCCACCTTCTACATTTACAAGCGTATAATTTCTTCTTATTTTTTTGTTGGTTTGTTCCAACGGTAGTTTATCCTTTCATATGTACACTCTATACTTTGTAAGGCACACACACACACACACATACACGTTTTCTTAACAAATTCAGCCTGTTTACACACTCTTGTATTATGTAAGTACTTGCATACTCTTACACATGTACAATGTGACGAGGGAAGAAGAGTGAAGAGAAAGTGTACATAAAAAAAATGGCCATTTCCCATGCAATGAACTATTTTTTTCTGTATTCTCCCTTCTTCTCCGTTTTAAACCTCACCTAAACCAAATCCCCATCACCATTATCATTAGCCTGATAATGATAATAAATCGTCTAACGTCATCATCATGGTTTCTTAAAGTAATTTAAGTAAAGAACACCACATTTTTCTGGCTAACGTGGGATATTTTGATTTGAAAGTTTGGACATATTCTTTGCAACAGTAAGTAAGTAACTAAGCACTTATACGATAGTAAATTCGGAATTCGAAATTCGAAATTCGTAATTTGTCATTTAGAATTTAGAATTTAGTATTCCGAATTCAGGATTAGCATTTGACGGTTTGACAAGTCTCAAAGTTTGGATCATGCATAATTTCCTTCCTGGTCTATTCTATATTCTATAATTTGATACTCGGCTATCTCGGAAATGCCCACACACACACACACACAATTCTAAATTCTACACAGTTCACAGTCTACATTATTATGTGATAACATGGGGAAAAGGATATATAGTCGACTGGTTACTAGGTTTTTTTTTTTTGTAGTCGGCTACGGCTCAACGCTTAACACTTTTTTTCCCTACTGCTCTTTCTCTCTCCCTCTTTTCTTTTCTTTTTCCTCTACCGAGTTTTCATTTTCATTTTCATATCAGGTTTTCCAGCTTGGTGAAAGTTTTGGTTCGGTTTCCTTTCCCCTTTTCCTTTTCCTTTTCCCCACTTTCTCTTTCTCTCTCTCTCTTTCTCTCCCTCTCCGTTCTTTCGTTCTCGTTCACTCATTCTCTTCATCCACTGTGTGAGTTTCTCTCTCTCTTTCTCTCTCTGTGTTTGGAAAGCCAAAGCGAAAGCCGAGGACTCAAAAGTATAAATCAGCTTCAAGTTTCCCATCCTTCTCTCAGTCTTGTCAATTCATCCAGCCAGGAAAGTCACAGGTCAGTCCTTTTGTCCTCGCCAGGTTTTTTCCCCCTTCAAACCACACACGACATAATATACAATCACAATATTTTTTGTCAGCCACACAGCTCTCAACTTTCACAACTATACTTCACATTATTAGTCATCTCATGATTGATATTGACACACACATTTAATTTAATTAAATTAAATTATATATACACATCCATTTTCTCTTTAGTATTTAATACACGAGAGAAAGGAGAGAGAGAGCGAGAAAAAAAGCGAGGAATTTCAAGTCAGATTAAAATCAAAATTAAAACACAGAGATAGAGATAGAGAGCTAAATTAATTCTATTAAAATTATATATATTTATCCATTTACATAATTACAGAGAGAGAGAGAGAGGCTCGTTCATCGTGACTCGTGACTCGTGACTTCAGTTACTCGTGTCTCGAGTTGATGAAATTAAAATAAAAGTACATAGTACATATTAATACATACATTGCATTAATAATCTTGAAAATTTGTGAAGAAGAAGACAAAAAAAAAATAGGTTGATAATTCTCAGAGTTAGAAATATATATATATATTGCACAATTACACTTTACAGAGATTTATTATTGAAACTAGAGAACTAGAGCTGCATGTGGTGTGGAGCTGATTAAATAAATTAAAGTAGACTACACTCCAGATATTTAATTAAATTCCACTTTAGGATCGTTATACAAGTAGTACATATTAAAAGGCGAGCAAAACCATTAAATCATTAAACCATTAAAGTATTTAACTAGTAAATTGATTAAATATTTAATAGATAAAAAACAAAATATATAAGATTTTCTCGTCTTATTCCACAACCCTTCTAATCCACCATCAACTCTCAACCTATCAAAGATACCACAGATAAATACACCCTGCAGTCTCTCAATCCTTTAGCTTTTCTTTTGGCTTTTGGCTCTGAGCTTTACATATATATGAACTTACAATCTCCATTTTGACACCTCAGCTCGTTTGACACAAGGACAAAGTTCAACTCTCTCTCTCCAACCTTCCACAGAAGAAATAGAGTGCAATCATCTACACACGACAGTACAGAGAAGAAATAGAAGAAGAAGAATAAGAACAAGAAAAGTACCGTCAAAGGACAAGATATTTTTTTCATTAATATTCATCGTCATCGTCATCGGGGTAGTTTGATCTGCTGAAAGAACGAACGAACGAACGAACGAGCGAACGAACGAACGAAAGGAACGAGGAAAATAAAAAAGTTCAAAACAGTCAAGTGTGTGGAGAACTCGAGAGGACTTTTTCTTTTCTTAGTCAACTCGGGTGCGTCTTCACACTTGAATTTCAAATCATTGGAAATCGATTCGAATTTTGTTTTTTTAACATTTGTATTTTCTAAATACAAAGACAAACAGACATTTAAAATTTAAAGTTCAAGTCAAATCCTCAAATCCTCAAATCACAAATCAAATCAACGAACGTTTCTTCAAATCTCAAATCTCAAATCTCTATTTAAAATACATTGACAGTTTTTTCCCCTTTCACCCCATTTGAATTTGAATCTGAAATCTGAAATATCTGAACTGAACTGACGGTTAATTAAAGACAAAAGTTAATTGTTTAATTCTATTAAATCTGAACAAGAGGGGAAAAGCAAGTTTTTGTTTGTTGGAGTCAAAATGAATACTCGGTGGTCAATTACTGCGGGTGGTCGTCCGATGTCATCATCATCATTATCATCATCACCATCATCATCCTCAAAGCCCACATTGATTCTGCTAGTAGCCGTGGGCGTTCTCGTCCTCACTGTCAATGTGAACTTGTCATCCTCCTCGCCCACCCACTCACTTCTTAATCTCGAGGTAAGTTCACCTTCATCATGTTTCACTCATTTCTTCTCCAAGAATACGATACAATCAAACCATTTGCCATTTACTAATGTCGTTTGTATAATTAAATCATTTGGCAATTATCCTAAATTCATACATATTTCGAGTACTTGTACCTCCTCAAAACTCTCAAATTGTTTCTATACTTGAAATTCTTGGAAATCTCAATTAAAAAAACGGAACGATAATTATAAATGAAGGGAAATGGTATACGAAATTTAGATGCATAAGAAATATAAAGTCAAAATTAGAATTAGAAAAGGGGAAAAGGTAATTCAAGAAAATTATAACATAAGAGAGAGAAAAGATGAAACGTTCGTCACTTATGCTTTTGCCTTTGGAAATATCGTACATATGGGAGCGCCCACAATGCTAACCGATTTTCAAATTCCATTCATGTCATCAAATTTGAAATCTGAATGTAAAATATAATAAGGAGGAGGAAATGTTAACCAAAAAGCTAACCAAAAGGTTGTCAGACTTGATAATATTTTACTTTGAAGTTCATTCAAGTTGACAGTTGATTGTGCCTTTGCCTTTGACTCCTCTCGTTTCAATCAGCCCCGACATGCATTTACCTCCACGGTCGTCTTTTCTCAGACATTTCTTCTTTCTTCTTTCTTCCCTCCTTCCACAATCCCCCCAGCTAATTAATTGATGGACAAATGCTCGTCGGCATTAGCGTTAGCATAATTATTAATTAGGGAATTTGTCTTTTGATTCTATACTCTTGGAATCTTTTGGGACTTTTGGAAATCTTTTGAATTCTTTGAGAGTGGTAGAGCTTTCCTTCTCTTTCTCATCGTCTCATTGTTTTCATTGTACAATAACTTAATTAAATCCAGACTAAATCAGTTCAGTAAAATTTGGGATTGTGATTGTGATTGTGAATTGTAATTGAAATAATTCATTCATTTTGAATTGAATGAATTAGAATTGACTATATTTCTCTCGTCAAAGAATCTCTCTATCGGAAAATTAAAATTGAAACCATTTGGTCGTCACAACTCTCATTTTTCCATTCATTCTCATTGCCAATTTTCCCATTTAAAAGGGCAAACCCACTTTTTTTTTTGTCTCTTCACATTGCATTTGCTCCCACGCAATACTAAATACCGACTATAAATACGAAAGGAGATCATGGAGGATGACGACGACTGGACTCGACTCACATCGTACGTTTACGGATTAGTCAGAATATTACAAAATGAATGTGTTTTCATCCGTCGTCAACGATGGGACGACCACTCCTGACTCCTGACTAGTGAGCCTGACCTACATACATCATAAATCATTTGACTGTGTGATAAAACATTTATATATCTGTGTAGGAATATTATTCTAACAGAGCTGCTGTTGTAAAATGGCAAGCCATGCATTTTCCCACCCACATTTCACAACAGTGACAAAATCCCCACATCGTAAATTAAGGCATCATGTCTCATTTCATCGTATCATGTATAAATAAATCCATTGAACATTCAATGTTGGGAATTAAAATCTCACAGTTTTGCTTTCATTTTCGTTAATTAATTACGATTTGCATTTGCAACGTGATGAAATCAACACAAACACGCCTTTCTCTCTCTCGCTCTTTATTTAGTTATCTCTGCATTAGAAATTAGAGCATCAAATCCATTTATATTTGCATTTCCACGTTGATTAGTTGAATTGAAATTGAGAGTATATTTTTGTATGTTTGGATTTTGGAAATTGGAAATGTCGCATCAAGTTATATTTTAAAACAAGATTTAATTTAACAATGAACAATGAACAGTGAGGGATTTTTTTTCGTACGTACCGAGATTGTGTGAAAAAAAATGTGGGCGTGAAATGAGAGATTTGAACGTGAGAAATGACAGTCATTTTGATCAATGAGAAATTCAAGCTTCATCCAAGTAATTCAAGGGATGGGAATTCGGTGAAGTGTAATGAAATGACATCGGAGGAGGAAATATTTGAAATATCCATATACATATGCCTTAAGACTGGTATCGTATTCAAGTATATATCTGTATATATAGCGAAGCTTAATTATTCTTTCTATTCCATTCACGTCCAAGTAATATACGATATAAATCCCCACAATAATCATGAGCTTGAATATTTGAATTCCACACATCCTCAGATTTCACATTGAAATCCTATATGGTTGTAACACGATTGTATATAGATTATTTAAATAATGGAAATGCAAACTTGCTTAAATGGACGTTGAATGTTGCACATCTGAATCTGAATCTGAGTCTGTAGAAGAGCTTGAATCGGATTATAATTTCACATAGAACCAATTCAAGCCCACACTTATGTGATGACGCTTAAACTATTTTACGATTATCTACTAACCGTAATAAATAAATACATAAATCCTGTCCTTGCTTGATTTTCCCTAGAAAATGTCCACTATTTCTGAGTACGACTGCGAAAAAGAACGTTTCAATCGGCTTGCAATGCTTCCGTTTTTTTTATTATATTTTTACGTGTTTGTCGTTTTTTTTTAGAGTATATTTTCGTATTGTTAAAGCCCAAATAGAAAGGCACATGACCAGAATTCCATCAGAATTTCAATTTTACTAATAGAAATGTCAAAAGATTCCACACTGTAAAATTCGCAAAATGGACGTTTCCACATGCATTTGCATTAGAAATCCTGTGACGTTAAGCCTATTTTCAGTATGTTCAGTAGGTATTTCCAGTTTCCAGTATTTTCAGTATTTTGACATGTGGGGGAGAAATCCAAATGAATCTGAAGGTAAATCTTTGGGAAATCCTAGAAATTCAAAGCTTTTAGTGGAGCTTTCAGTCGATAAAATCAGTAGAGCGATGTCGAATAAAATCGCTGAATCGATGAACATTTTATAAAGTATACGTGCAAGGAAGAAGGATTCAAGTTATGGTAGGTATATTTTCAAGCTCAAGCTCAAAATCTTCTTCTCATCGCCCCCTCAACTACTTTAAAATGAAGCAAAATATGAAGAAAGAAGTGGAGCACATGAGACATGAGCAGTGGAGCAAGCAGTCGCTCGAGTTTCACACAACGGAATACCCTTTAAATGTCAATGGAAACCCTTGAAGGGTTCTTGTGGCGAGAGTCGAGAGTTCTTCTTCCCCCGCGTTTTTCTTAAATACTTTGTACCTTTTGCATGTCTTTTTTGTCCACAAGCTTCATCCATTTATTTGCTTCCGTGGGACTTTCTTTATGCTGTCAATTAGAGACATCATGCTTGAAAATCTTGAAGCTTGACGTTTGCTGTTTTGAGGCTTACAACAGTCCACATTCGACATTCGACATTCGTCATTTGACATCCCAGCTAATGACGAGCAAAAATCCCTCATTGTACAAATACAAATACAAATACAAATGCAGTGACTGCAGGAAACCTACGAAAATCCATAGTGTAAAGTCTGTAGTCTGTATGTGTAGGTATATGAGTGGATTTTGTGTTTGCACTGTTGAGGAGTAGCAAAGTACATAGAAAGTAAATGGGTCGTGTCGTGTGTCGTGTGTCGTATTTGTCGTCGTCCAGAGTCCAGAGTGATGTTGAAAGGGAAAGTAGCAGTCAGAGCTAAGGGGGAGACTTTCAATTCCCAATTCCCAACAAATCAAACCAATGGTTTTCAATTTCCTCCCCGGAATTTTGGAACGTCGTGAAAGGAACGTCGTGAAAGGACTTTCGTTGCTCTATACAATGTATATCAGGTGTGTTTCATATCGCATGTACATGTACATGTACAGTGACTTGACTTGACTTGGGATTTGAGTCAACCAGTTCACATTGAATCATTGAAAGGAGATTCCGAATCCGAATCCGAATCCGAATCCGAATAGAGTAAAAAAAAGAGCAATAGGGAAAGGATTTTTTTTACTCAATTAAATGAGAATCCTTCAACTGTAGATAGCTAGAAAATAAAACATACACATCGAGGGTACAATGTAAAATTCAGTGGACAAGAAGAAGGAAATGACAAAGTACGATACATGTATGGCTTTAGGTTTTTTTGTCGTCCTGTACAATCATCCCGTACTTTCTCCACCTTTCCCCGACTTTCTCCACAGTTTTTTCTCTTTTTGCTTTGTATTTTCCTTCCCTTTTTATCGCTCGTTACAGAGACGTCAGCTCCGGATTTGAGCCCAAATCCGGAGCAGTAACAATTTAAAATTACAGTATTATACTGACATTATAACACTAACAAAATAAGCGTTCGTGAAACGAAACATCATATTTTGGGGATATAAAAGTGTACGTTCTTTCAAGGAATTGTTTGTGAACACACACCTGATTTAAAATAAACTTAACTGATGGCTTCAATAGAAATGAGCAGTCAACAGCCAGCAGCAGCTGCAATAATTAATGGTCATAAATAAGAACAATTAAAATCATTTACAAAAAGAGTTTACATGAGAAAATTGGAGCCGAATACATATAATATAGTTTTTAAAATTTCCTGGTGACCTTCAAAGAGTCCAAAGAAAAAAATACATAATTAAAAATGCAGGGAAAGGACAAAAGTTGAGAATCGCAAAATTCTCAACTTTCCTTGTCATATTCTCTACATGTATATAGTTTTTGACTGTAGGAAATGGCAAATTGAAAAGGCGTTGTGACTGGTCTGGTCTGTGTGTGCATTTCAATTTAAAACTTTTGAGAGTTTATAGAGAGTTTAAAGTTTTGGGCTTTGACATTAATTTCAAAGGTGCATAAAATTATTATTTTAATGGACCTAAAGAACTGGAAGAAGAAACAAAACACGGGGAATTATTTTGTTTATTCAGTGTCCCTTTTCATTCTAATTGTTTTCACAGGCTTTTTGCCCTATGCCTTTTGCCTTTTGTTTCAAGGTTCCACATGATGAGATTCAAGAGCAATTATAGTCTAATAAATTAATAATGTACATGAATTTTAAGTGTCAAATATTTAACAAGGGAACAACGCATATAGAGAAAGAAAGTGTGTTATCCTTCCATGAATTCTCTCTCACCCATTGCATTTTGTATCCCAAAAGAGAACAAAAAAAAAGGAAGCAACTCCGAGTTCAAATTTCATATTACACATGTAGAACATGGTTGGAGTTTAATTATGAATGAATTAAAGTGGCTGACAGAGAGAGAGAGAGAGAGAAAGAGAGAGAAAGAGAGAGAAAGAGAGAGAAAGAGAGAGAAAGAGAGAGAGAGAGATATCCAAAACTCACCCACTCTCACTTTCGAAATGACGTAGAATATCAAATAGCCCAATACAAAAGACAATTTATAAGCAAGACATTTAATTTTCTTTCACTCCATGACGTCCACATGGAGTATTTTCCCGAGTTCTCCTCACTTTCATTTAATGCATTCAACCTTCCAAAGATCCCAAGAGAGAGCCAAAAGTGTGGGTAAAAGTGTACGAGGGGGAAACTGTGGAAGAGAAAGCAAATTGACATGTGAAAAAGTTTCTCCTCATTGTACAGGATTTTGAGGATTTTCTCATATTCATATTCATATTCATGATATATTTTGTGGTGGTGGTAAAATGTGATGATGAATTGTGGAGCATTATTCTCTATTCTCCATGCTCAAATCCTGGTAGTGCTGTATTCTAAACTCATACTTAACTATTCCGGAACTGGTCGACAGTAAGTCCCATTACTTTTTCAACAAGGAGCCAACGAGAAAGAGAAAGAGAGAGAGAGAGAGAAAAGTGAATTTCACCACACACTTTTCTCCACTTTCTCATTTCCGCTTTGCCTTCGTGGTTCACCACGAAAAAAAATCTCGATGACTGTCTGAATCCAAAATGAATTCAAAATTTAAGTGTAAGTGTAAGTCAAATGAAAACTCTGTAGTTTTCCCCTCATTTTTTTTTTTTCACTTCCTCTCTTTATGCTGTTTAACTTCATTTCAGAATTTCAGTATAATTAACTCTTGCCCTTGCTCAACCTCAATTGAAACTTGAGTGCTCTGAGAGTTTGGGAATAATTTTTAAATTATAAACCAAATCCAAATTCCAAATTCCAAATTTCACATTCCACATTTCAAATTCAAGTTTGACATCACGATCGGAAATGAATCCCAAAAAAGTCATTTCATTTGAAAAAAACATTGAATTTTTTGGAATTTGTTTTTTCTTTCTTTCTTGAATTTCTTCTACGTAGGATATTTTTTCATTTATTTCATGTTGTTGATCCATTTTTCTATGGGGAATTGGAGAGAGAAAATCAACATCAACATGAAACAAAGTGCAGAAATGCAATGGGAATTATTTGGCAGTCGTCACTTATGATTCCCAATTGACGCTGCAATGGCTTACATAGTACGAGCAAAGTGTACAAACACAAACAAACTACGTACAAATATACAGTGAAAGTAAAAAAAAACTTTGAAAATAATGCGCTTGAAAAACAATAAGACGAAAGAGAGAGAGAAAGTGAGAAATTTTTCTAGCACTATGAAAATTCTAAAGACAAACTTTTGACTTTAGTCCTCAAAACTCTCAATGTCGCAATTGGAAATGCTCAACGAGTCTCTTTGACAGTTTGACAATTTTTCCTTGTATGTCTGCTTGTGAGTGTGAGAAAAGAGTCCAAACAAACACATTTTTTATTTACATTTCATGTGTTATTCCAAGTTTTTTAAGTTTCAAAACTCCTACAAGTTGCCTTTCCCCTTTCCCTTAATTTTATATCTGCAGTCTATGAGCGTTCCCGTTTTTTTATATTCTCCAATGAATATTCATAAAAAGAATAAAAAACTGAACAGAAAAAGGCAAACAAAACGACTAAAAAAAGCAAGGGGGAAAGTTTTTCTTGTCTTCTTCGTCTTCTTCATCTTCGTATTTTTCTTCAGCCTCTTCACAATCACATTCAGCACCAAAAGTTCTCCTCATCCAAGAAATTATTTACATGATTTAAGGTATGTATACATGTAAAACCTTCACGTCACAAACGAAAAGGAGACGAACGGAATCTATACGTAATGAGAATGAGAAAGTGAACATGAACATGAACATGAGAAATTTGTGTAAGTGGGCCCAGGAATTTCCCTTCAGAATTCAGTTACTCCGTTGTTCAAAATCGATATTAAATATGCTAGGATTTTAGAGATTTCCAAATTTCTGAATTTCTGAATTTCCGAATTTCCGAATCGGGGAATTGTTGGGGAAATAATAATGTTGGAGAAAGAGAGAAAAGAAGAAGAATTGGAAAGTTGTGAACGTTCAAATCAAGGTTAAATCCATGTCTAAATATGTGACAATAATTTTCTCCGAGTCACAGTCCTTGTCATGTGTAATGGAAAACTCAGCTGGAATCCCATCGACAGTACTCAATATATCGTCTGTTAAGTTCACAAAGGAACTATAACGATTTTCCTTAATTTGCGGAAATGCGACGACTGCGTCCGTCTTTGTGGGTCAAATTCTGACAAAATTCAGGGTGACAGAAAAGGTCATGGCAGGCAATAATGTCGAAGGACCCAAAGCTCCATCTCCAGCCATTTGACCTTTGGAGCAGGTCAACGAAATTATGGAAAATAATCATAGTTCGTTTGTGAACTTAGCAGACGATATACTAACCACTCAAACTATAGTGGAAAAGGTTTGTGATGTCAGTGGGTTCTCGCTGGTTCTCTCAACCCCAACGTTCCACGTCTTTTAGGTTTTTACCTTGTCCTTGTCTCTACTTCTAATTCTACTTCTGGATCTGGATCTGGATTAAGTTCTATCTGTAAAACGACATTTCCATTTGGATATCGTCAGAAATTGTACAGAGAAAAGATAGAGAGAGAGAGGGGGGGAAATGACAGGAAAGTTATAAGAGAGATTTCGCTGGTTGCTTCGTTTTCAAAGCCATAGCAATTTAAGAGCACGAGCGATCAAGTTCACTGCGAATTTTTCAATGGGAATGAGGGGAAATTGTGAGACAGGGAATTTGAAATCTCTAAATCTCTATACATTCAAAATTCTAAATTGTACCTCTCATTTTCTCAAAGCCTAACAATATTCATAATACTCGAACAATCCCCCACATCTATACGATACATATTACGATTACGTATGAAATACTAATTTAAACGAGAGAGAGAGAGAGAAAAACTGACGCTGAAAGTGACTTTGAACGATGCTCCTTCAGGTGGATGTGATGTGAAATCTACACATATGCCTTCATTTCATGTTCAATTTCATGCTGATGTTGATTTTCTTGTTCTTGTTCTTGTTCTAGTCATATTTTTACCCCCGATTTCCCCCCAAAGACGCCGAAAGAAAATGACATGAATATTTTCTATAATGTTTCCAAAATGTATATAGACATTCTCATCTGAATGAACTGGCACTTGTGGCAAATTGAATGCATTTCATTTGACTTATGTATATATCTGTATATACGGTTGCCTGTAAACGGAGGGAGAAAGTGACAGTGACTGGGAAAGTGGAGCACACAGATGGATTGGCAGAATGTTTATTTAATTGGCTTGGCAAAAAGTAGAGAGAAAAAATGGAGAAAACAAAGTCCTCAATTCACATCAAAATGAACTGAAAATGAAATGAAAAATCTTTTGACATTTAAATCATGAGTGGGGTGAAGAAATAATGTAAATTGTCAGTTGAGAATTGAAAATTGTGCTGGGAAGTTGTATCTTAACGTGTGTAACCTTTGAAATTAATAGAAAAACGCGTGTTTTCGTAGCGTGAGTATATTTGTTTTTTTCCATGGAATTAAGAATTAATCATTCTTGCGAAGTCAAGCGTTTGTTTATTTTCCAATTTTTGTCTTTTTATAAAATTGCGCAAAACGCATTTTCATCATGTATTTTGAAATAGTTTGACAAAATGTGTGGGCACGGAATTGGAAAATATTTATTATTTATATTTAAAAACGCCCACGTAATTCCTTGCAGCTGTGATTCTGTGATGATGCTTCTATAATTTTAACACATTAACTCTTAAATTTTTCTGATAATCCTTTCACTCGACTCTCTCGAGAATAAGAAAAGTAACACTCATTTTACAGTGTATACCAAAATAAAGTCAAATGTGTACTAAATGATAACATAAAGAAAAATATGTGTAAATCTTTTGATGTTCTCGATTCTGAGGAAGTGGTTAAGCTCTTTCCGTTTCTCAACGACGACTTAATTTCCTTTGTTTGTATGACTCCAGTCGAGAAATTAGGCTACGACATGATTGAGCAACTCTTTTGTCAACCCCCATTCTTAGAACTTTGGAATTTTGTATGAGCTCATGAACTCATTTCGAAGTGCGACGGGATTTTTTATTTTATTTCTATTTTTATATCTGTATATGTGTGTGTGGGACAAATGATGACATGAAGACAACAAAAAAATTATAGAAAGTATAGCTGAAGAAAGAAGCGGATTTTCTTGTCATTGGAACTGTTGATCCGCATCATTTGTCATTGGCTTGCATATATACTGTTTTTTTTTGTGTGGAGGTGTTCATTTTCTCTACGGATTTTTTTCTTTTGTGTCCTCCGCGGATTAGACTATGAGACATTTCTCTGACAATGAAAATGAAAACTCAACTTCAAAACATCAACATCAACATCCACATCAATTTCAACTGAAGGGTGAAGTGGAAATAATGAAAAATCCACACGAGTAGAAAATCCCATCCTGTCCTCATGATTTTTCTTTTTCATTATTCATTTTCAAAGACGTGAAATTGACATTGTGAATTCAATTTTACATTATAAAATAAATAATACTATACGGATTTTTGTTGTTTTTTTTGTATTACGTTATATTTTATGAAGGAAATCAACATGTATTTAAAATATTTAAATATGCAGAAGCGCAAACGCCGTATGCAGAAAAAAGTGTGAGAAAAAAAGAAAAAAATGTACATATAGTACTTATATGAAAAAATGAATAGGGAAATCCTGGAGCTTAAGCTTGTTGTATAAATGATGAACATAAAAATCCTCTTTACTAGATTGAGTCTCTCTCTCTCTCTCTTTCTCTCTTTCTCTCTCTCTCTCTCTCTCGAGGTTATAAATTATAAACAGTTCTTTTATTACACATAACATAAAATATAAGAAAACACACCCACACTTGTATGTACACAGAAGATAAAAGACAGAGGAGAAAACCTTGGCAGTTTTCCTTGTACAAAGAAAGTCCATACTCACAGGATCAGATTTTCTCCATAGTTCTGAGCTTTTTACAAAATGAAATGAACTCTCGGTGAATGTTAATGCCAACACAACACACACACACAAACAACTTGTTAGTAACCACAGAGTAAGATGTAAAATGCTAAGGAAAATTCACATTTCAGCTCATTTAAAAAATATGAGGGAAAGCTTGAGCATCTGCTCCTTCCATTTTATATTCGTACCTCTTTTTTTTGCTCATGCAGTAATTCAATGCAAAACACTGTTAAAATGTAAACATGACAGACGGGATTTTGTGGTGAAAATTATCTCAAAGTCGTCCCACATTTTTTAACGCGTGTTTCCCCGATTTCCCGATTTCCCTCCTTTCTATATATTTCCGTGTATTTCCCCATTGTCAATGTAAACTTTTAAATTGAATGGATCGAACACTTACGAACAAAATCAACAAGATTGATTAATAAAAATTCAATGGGGGTGGTGAACATAGTGAAAGAGAAAACTGGGAAAACGGAAAACTAACAGGAGCAACTTGTAAATTGTGCCATGTAAACATCGTACGGATAAAACTACGATATTTGTGTTTACCATTTAACTTGAATATCTACATTAAATTTTGAATTCCCTGTGGGAAAGTGTGACGCTGTGTGTGTGTGTGTGTGTGTTCTTGTTCTAGTTTTGTTGTCTCAGGAGTCACTCGAGTCTATTCAAAATTCAAAAACTCTCTCTCTCTCTCTCTCTCACCCTTTTCAAAACCCATTTTCTAAATTGAGAGTTGAGGAATGTTTATTTTTAGTGAATGAATGACGGTCGAGTGTGAATAATTCATGCACACTCCTACACTTGAACGTGAACTAGTCAGAGGATTCAATGGGAGAATGAGATGAGAGAAAGTGGAGAGAAAGGGGTAGAGACTTTTTGTGTGTGTGTGTGTGTGTGTGTATGTAAAATCAAATCAAACTAAACTAAACCTGGCCGCATATTTACATGAACAAAAACAACCAATTTCACTATTCGATTATATATAATAGGATTTATATTTCTATTGCATTCCTCACAAAAGCAAAAGTGGGTTGGTGTATCTGTATTTTTGCCGTTGAATGTTGTTGTACAAATCTCAATCTTCAAACTTCAAGCTTCACACACACAGTTTTCAAACTGTTCGCAGTGAAACAACTTGAATTGGTGAATGGATGAATTTACATTTGTAGATGTATTGAAATTCAAATGCGGACGGACTCTGCTCTCTCTCTCTCTCTCATCTCCCTGACAGACAAGAAGAGAAGGGAGGAAACAAAGAGCTGGTAATCGTTACCATCGTCTAAAGCTAAATCTCAATGGAGCTTCATAACATCAAATCATTCAAGCATACGCCATACCATTCAAACACCCTTTTCACCATGTAAATCCGTACAAAAACACACAAAACACAAAAGAGAAAACACAAACAGACATACCTACATCCACATCCACATCCACATGCATACATACCTTCAGCAGAAGAACGAGCTGGATGAACACCCAGGAGCGGAATAGAAAATTCTTCATTCAGTTCGTCTCAATGAGTTCAAATCTGCATATAATGCATCAACATCCACATCCACATCACATCACACATGCATGAAATGAACAGACTTACAAACACTCACAAGTTACTCACTTTCAAACAAACAAACAGACTTGAATGGTTTGAAAATAAAGCACTTTAATTTGAGCTTGTCGGCAGTGTGTTTGTGTTCATAAAAGCAAAAGTCTTTTATTGGTCTCACTCTTTCTCTCTCTCTCTCTGGCAACTCAACAATTTATGTCAAGTTCTGTCATGGAGAAAGCTCTCTTTCTGTTGCTCTTCCTCTCACTAATACACATCCTGTCATCACACATGGAACGTTTTTTGAATTCCCAAAACTCCACTTGGACTTTTGAGTTTTGACATTCTTTCTCCACTCTGCCAATTTTCTCTCTCTCTCTCTCTCTCTCTCTCGCTTTCTCTCTCGTTCCCTCTTCTTGTACTCACGTCATCTCATATTTCTGTATTATTATCCTCACCAGTCATCCGCCCATCATTTGCACAGCAATTACGTGGTGTGCAAGTGTGGAGCGTGAATGAATACATGAGACTCCAAATTCCAATAATGGGAAAACAAAACTCCCACACCCACCGACAAACCCAACGTCAGTTCACATACGTAATTTAGTTTGAAATTGGACATTATTATGCCCGAGCTTGTTTTTTTTTTGTCTTGGTCTGGGTTTGCTGCTCATCTGCCGATAAATGTCTCATTTTGCTCTTTTTTTATACTCTTGTTTTTATACTCAATTTCCAAGTCAACACATGATAATGATAATGAATTCATCCTTTCATCTTTCACATGGATTTTACATTTCAAAAAAACATCATTTACACACATCTATCTACCTGAATTTTCTTTGCCATTAGGTTTGAACTTTGAATTCAATTTTTGTTAGGTTCATTCAAAAAATTTCATGATGAAAGCAATAATCAATTACTGGGATTTTACATATGGTACATTTTGTTTTCATTGTCGTATACAATTTAAACGTAGATACTTTCGAAGGGCTCAAGGACTTTTCAATATTCACCTTGAAAATATAGGAATAATATTCTCATCCTCGTGCAGTTTTGTCTATAAATACGATAGGTGAAAGGAAAAGGAGAGAGCTCTCTGTGTTTTTGAAGGGGAAAAAGACAAAGATGTGTGTGTACAAAAGCTTTGATGTTGATATACATAATACAGATGTTGGTTCTACTGACACGCTCCAATTCCTCTGTGAGCCTGGAGTTTGCATTTTGGGATTTAGGATTTTTTAGGAATGGAAGACAAAAGAGAAGTAGCAAAAGGGGGAAAGTAAAAAATATGTATATATATATACGTATAAATATATTCGACTTTGTACTTCATTTTGTGATCCATCTTTGATCTGAATTCTGGATTCTGGATGATGTACATTTCTACATAGATAAAAATATGATGTGGAGTGTTCAGTTTTGAGTGCAGTCGAGTCAAGTCGAGGGGTCTGGGCGAGTGAATGGGAATTATTATTATTATGATTATTACACACACCGATAAAAACAAAAAACAAGGGGGGAAACTTAAGCTTTTATGTTGTTTTTATTGTACTAAAAATGAAAATATCGTAGAAATAAAAAGGTATGCGGAAAGTATATTAAAATTTAGAGAGAGTTTATGAAGAATCTCTTTCTCTCCCACTCACATTTCATCATTTGAACCACATTTTGGACGAGAAATCGATGATGGTTGGAATTGGAATTGGAATTGGAATCGTAATGGCAATGGCAATTGTAATTGTGAAATACTGTTGTTAACGATCTCCATTCTAAATCCAAATCTAAATCCAGAGACCAGCTGTTTGAATGGTCGAATTCCAATTGAAATCCGAATGGATGAAGATGGAGAGAGTAGCAAATCATGATACGGGAAATGTGAAACGACTCGTACTAATTCCGGTAGTTATAATGTGAAATGTGAAATGTTGAATGTGAAATCCCGCGTCAGTCATTGTAAATAAGTTCCCCTCAGTTGTAACGACTTGGAAACGAAACACTCAATTCACCATTCACTACTCGAATTTTACGGACATATACATATATACAGACAGATACATTCAAGTCCCTCGAGAAAACTTTGTGAACGTGTCCAACTCTCCAAATCTCCATCTTTTCAATTACTTTTTGCTCCTCCTCGCCGTAGGAACAAACCCGGAAAATGGAAAATCATACATACGCGTATACAACTCTTCAATTTTCTCACTTTCTTTCTTTCCTCATCCGCTTCTGCCCCATTAACTATGTTCTCTCGGTTTTCCTGATGAAATAAGGGGTGGGAATTCCAAGAATTGTGGATTTTTTTGACATTTTGTCACATTGAACTGTGACAGATTGATTTTTTCATTCCGACTGACGACTGAAGACTGACTCAACGACTCAATGAAATTTTGTTTCTTATACGAATTGTAATCTTTCAATTTTCTCTCTCCGATTTGTTATTGTTATTGTTATATTGCAGACACGAGTACTCCAAATCTTTTTGTAAATTGCTTTTTATGGTCCATGCATGGAGTTTGGATTGTTTTCCAAACTGCCTGTGCCCCCACATATCATATTTATTTACGTGGGGGTACAGGGATTTTAAGCTCACGTTCATAACGAGCCGATTTTCCCATTGTGGTGGTCGTTGGTCGTTGTTGGATCAGTAATGGATGTAAATTGGAAATGAATGTGTCCATCAGATTTGATGTCGTGGAGTGATGATGGGGGAATTGGAAGAGTAGGCAATCAAACATCTCTCTCTCTCTCTCTCTTTTCCCCCTTTATTATTTTATACTTTATATCGTACGTACAGGAATAATAATATGGAGTCTTTTCCCTCTGATGTATTTGTGATTTGTGTTTGTCTGTGCCTCCTCTTTATATGGATTGTCCATTATATTTTCCCCGTCATCATTTGTATCGTATCATATATTGTATCGGTGTTTTCTCAGGGTTGATCCCCCCCTCACACAAGTCTCGACTATACTACCGATAGATTTGCATTTGTATCGTATTTGCATGAGTAAAATGCTGGGAAAGAGAGAAACGCGAGAAACGCACATTGTTTTTCATTTAAGAGTCATCATGATCATGATGACGTGGTGTCTCTCTCTCTCTCTCTCTCTCTCTTTCCACTTGAATTCTCTTTGATATTATGTATTCCGTTCTCGTCTCGTCCTTCACTTTTCCCCTTTCTCTTCACTTTCGTAGTTTTCGTACGCATACATATCGTACTTTCTACTTTGGTATAGTTCCAATTGGAAATGAGACTAAAATCCACATCAGCAGGAACTTCTTTGATTGCATCACATTTTCTTGTTGTTCTCGACGTATTTATTTATTTATTTATTTGTGTCTCCTTTCCGTCATTATCTGGAATCTCGATTCTCCTCCTCCTTCAAAACAAACTTACAAAACACTCGAGATTCACACACACAAGTTTCCATTGTGAATTGTTGCATTGTCACATTCTCCCATTGACAGTCAGACAGGCAGATGAACTCATGAGTGTACTCATTTATTTTCTGTTTGTATATATATGTACCTACGATATGTATCATTTTCACTCTGTTCACTGTTCTTGGGATTCAAGCGGCTGGAAACTCATCGTTAAAGGCTCACATCCTTACACATTACACATTACAATTACACGATTGGAATTTTAATGAGAGTACACACATATATATAATACGATAAATTCTAAATTAAATCAAGTTCTATTTTAGTGAAGGTTTTTTTAACTTCTCCTGTATTTTTGTATGTACGGTATTTTCCGTTTCATGGACATTTCACATTTCTCTCTCTGGAGATTCTCCGGATTTTTTTATTTCTGTCATTTGTTTATGTATATATACCTTTTTCCTTCTCTTCTTCATTCTTACGATATAATTGACATTCTCGCTCAGCTCTTTTGTTCTGTGTCTTGTTATCTTGTTGTCTCGTATTTTGTTGGAGAGTTTTGGGGAGAGTGTTGAGTGTTGCTGTCAAGGGAGTGTGAGATAATTGACATTCATTATAATTTGGTTAGTTAATAGTTACGCCATGGAATGGATGTAAATGTGAATGAAAACTTGACACTGTTGCTGCTGCTGCTGCCGACGGGGAAATGAGAATGAGAATTAGGAATTTAGCAGGAGTCTAGATGACGGATTAATTACACATGGTCTCCTGTACTTTGTAATCTCCACTGTGTCACTATATTACTGGAATATAATTAAATCTATCGGGACTCTCGCTCTCACTCTCTCTCTCTCTCGTTTCGACGATGTTCGATGGGGTTTCATAATTAAATTGGGAAAATGTAAGGAAAAGACACACTCGCATCCATCGCCGTCGTTCAATCCTTTTAGTTATGTTATAAATAATCATTGATGGGGGTCTTGTAACTTGAAATCCTCATGATCAAATCCACAGATTGCTGTTGACAGAGAAACATTGAATTAAATTGTCACGTGTCTCTCAGGAGACTTGAAATCCAAATCCAAACAAGACTAGCCAGATCATTTTCTTTTTTTCTCTTTTGACCTTCAATGCTCCATGAAATTTGGTAAGAAAAGGAACGTGAGGGAACAAAATCTTAAGGCTAAACAATGTTGACATATGTGGACAAGACTAACTGATCTGATAAAGGGGTAAGACTGACCAGGGACTCCATAAAATATTGACCAAGACTGAAAGCAAAAGTCAAATGAAATGTGATTAGGGTCTTGTTCTCGTCATATGACTGATAAAAAACGTGACACGACTATACTAAATCTAGCTAAAAACAATGATTGTGTATGACAGGACTGACGACACTTTTCACTCTATATTTCTATACATATTTCGATTGACCTGCTGATTTCGAAATTCGAAATGACTGTTTTTTGCTTACGGAAAAAAGACTTTCTAGAAAGTCGGTGAAAAGTGGTTCAAGACCTAACCGGAATAAAATTGCTTTAAACAAAATGACTCGTGTTGGTCTTTCCATATTGAAAAATTGTTTTTTATTTTTGAAATGTATTTATGTGTGCGTGGGTTAATGTAGGTCATATCAAATACAGATATGAAATGTCACGTACATGGAAATGTCCGCAGTCTTTATTTGTACCATAACATTCAACATTCACCCACGTGTCTCGTCAACAAAAAAAAATCAAGTTATTTCCTCCTCATGTGCACATTGTCCCAGAAAAGCTTCCTATACTTAGAATTGTTTAAATAGTGTTTCATTTCATCGTCATCTCACATCTTCATCGCACTTTATATATAAAGCTCTGGATTTTGGATTGTCAATCCAATTCCGTTGAACATTGCAAAGGGAAGCGAAAAATAAATGACATATGAAATATCGTATTTGGCGGTGTAACTTTCTCCAGAGGTGTCAGAAAGTAGTGTAAAACTGTGTAGGTTGTCCTTTTGTATTTTGTATTTTGTACACTTTGTATGTAGTCACATATGTAGTAATATATCGTACATAATAGTAACATACAATACAACAAACCTCAAAAAAAAAACAAGGTGAAAGGTGTGGTTTCCATAATCGTCAATATTACCAAGTTACAATTTCACAATGGAATGGAAAATATGGAAAGGGGGAAAATAGAACCAGGACGGAAATGTCACAGGACTTTTGTTTACAAATTATTTCTGGAGAAAAAAACCAAATTCCGTCATTGTATGTCGTTGTAGTTGTTGCTTATTACGTAAATGGACATGTTTCGTGACCAATTTTTGCCTATACTCTGACTGTTTGGAAAGGTGGAAGTTCTCTTATATAAGACTGATGAGCTTTCACCATTAAAAATAATGATTTTTCTAATTATTCCTCAAAAGGAAAACGGATGAGAAAAAAAACAAAACAAAAAGCACAAAGGACAAATAATTGAAATCCAAAATGGATAGTTTAAATTTTAAATGGCCATAAAAGATGTGTGTATATTTTAATTTTTAATACATACAATACGCTATGACAATTTCGGTTGAATTCTCGTCCATCTAATCACCAATTAATAGTCTGATTTTTTTTTTTTTTTTGTATACACAGAATATGAGTTCGGCCGAACTGGAAGAGCTATTAGCCGCCCATCAAACTCATCCTGGACTGGAAAGTCTCGGTGATTTGGACTCTGACAATTCCGATATTCGACTCCGATTAGATTTACCAGAACAACCACAACAGCAGCAACAACAACAACAATCAAATTCAAATTCAAATCATAATCATCATCAGCACCATCATTCTGCTGCTGCATCCTCCTCCTCCTCATCCTCCTCAAAAAGTTTGTCCTCGGATGTAGCGGATGTTGCAGCATCTTTAGGAATTCTCCCTCCCAGTAATTCGGTCCATGTGATCAATGGTGAGTACGATTCTCGATATTTCGAGAATCTCCTTAAATACCCACCTCAGTTTTTTCCCCATGCATTTTTTCTCTCTCGGTTCAAAGTCCAATGTGGATGTTGAACTTTACATTTACATTTTCTTCATCATATCGTACCAATCATTTTTGTTTCAATGTTGTAATCATAGGAAGTCTACAGAGTTTCTTTTGTAAAGAAGATGTAAAGGAAATTGATCTTGACGAGAGCAGAGTTAAATTCCCATTTGCAGAAAAAACTGTCAACAAAAAAAAAGAGAAGATATATTGTGAACTATTATGAGTATGAGATATGACAGTTCTGGGAATAAAGTTATTTGAGACATTTTTAAGTAAGAGATGTGAGGAGACATGAAACGAAAATCTGTGTGTGTGTGTGTGTTCACTTCTTGTAAGGACTCTTCGATTTTCACGTGAAAAGTTATACAGAACAGAAATAACTACACATCATGAAATAAGAGAGAGAGAGAGAATTTTGTGACATTTCCCTCAATTTCCATTGGATATCTTATATCTTATATGCACAGATAAAGAGAGAGAAAGCGATGGGGAAGAAAGAGAAAGGTAGAGAAAACTGATCCAATTAAGATTCAAACGGAAGTTTTAACTTGTACTTACATGAAGTAGTCAATTCCATAGAGATACAGAACACACATTCAAAAAAGGTTAGCATGTGACTGTCTTGTGATCTCGACAGCCATTGACATTGTGCCATCGCCGTTTTTTTTTTTTTTTACAACAGGAGTCCTCAAGCCACGATAAAATGTAGAAAAGATGTCGCAATTTATAAGACGCTTAGTTTTTTTTTTCCAGCATGTGTTCGTACTTCGTGTTCGTGGGAAGAGAGAAATTTTCTCCTTTTTTCTATACGAATACGGAATTCGTCGAGAAAGGAAAAAGAAAAAAAAAGGTTGCAAATCCAAACTTTTTTTTTTTTAGATAGAAATAATGAGATAATAATTTTTATGTTCAAAACTATTTAAAGTTGACATTGGCATCCGAATCCGGAATCTGTTTCCTTTTCTTTATGCAAGTCAAAATTGTCATCTTAATTGCAAACGCAATCATTATTCCCTAGACGTCTCGACGACGTCTCGACATTCACAGAGAACTTCTTCCATTATTATGATTACATATTGAAATTTTTGAAAGTTGTAAGCAAAAAAGAAAATGCGAATGAATTCAATGAATGAATGAATGTTTAAAAAAAAAAGAATCTGTATTCAGAGAAAGAAAGTGAACGAAAGCGGCACACGTTTGTCATCCTCAAATTTGAATTAATGATTGATTCCTTTTGTCCTTTTTTCCTTCACAGACTGTATGAAAATATCGATGGAAGAAGGAGTTTTCCATTACAAATCCCGTGGTGGAGAAACCGTCTGTGGACTTTATTTGGTGAGTTGTCCCCCGCAGCATTTCCTATATATTTTTAAATTTTAACTGTCGCATATACGCATGCACGTTAGTGGATTGGATTTCCTTCACAATTCACAATTGACAATTATATTCTGTGAACACTATATAAATAGGTGGCTGACCCGGATAAATTTATCATTATAACAGTGGACTATTTGAACGTGGACTGTCATCAACGTGGTCTCATCAGTGTAAGTATCACTACATCTTACATCATCTCCATCATCTCTTCTCGTTTCAAGCTCTTGTGGATTGTGGATGAACTCGAAACTCGTCCATCATCTTCTCTCTCTCTCTCTCTTTGTCTCATCCATCATGTTCATTCCTATTACCGCGCACTAAATAAGATTCACCCTGGGAAATGACGAAATATGTACAGTGGAATATAAAATGCTCATCGTTTCAAATTTCCAAATGAAAAATACATTAGGAAAAAAAACGCCATTTGACATTTGAACTTTATGTGTACAAAAATGAACAGTTTTTGACACCACATTGCACTTGCAGTCGACGACAGTCACTCAATCTCTTTTTGACGTTGACGTTGACGCCTTTTCCCCCATTTCACATTTAGAAATTTCAAATCCCACAACCAAAAAATGCCAAAAAACAACTCAGTCTCTCAATGTTGGAAATAAGATTAGACACGGACTTGTTTACGACCGACGGATATAAAGTCTCTAAATATAGAGAACAGAACTGAGGAAAATTTACAAAATATACACAAAGAATATATATCTTAATTAATGATAAGAAAAGTCGTCGGGATTTGCATCACCTTGTGCATTCACACGTTTCAAATACGAAATATATTTCCTTTCTGTATTTCTCAATAAAATGAGGATGAGGATGACGACGATGAAGATGAAGATGAAGTTGAATGAGACACGTGGAAGATGAATCCAGGAATGTCGCAATATGCAAAAGAACTAATTAAAGTTATTTGAACTCCATATGAAATTCTCAAATCTACACGCAGGAGATAGAAAATAGGGAATAGGAAATCCAAAATAGAAAGTACAAAGTACGATACGAACAAAATCCCAGTTTGATAACTAATAAATTCTACTTTTGAAGGAAAGTTGAATATTAAAGAAAGAGAGAGAGAGGAGGAACTTGAAATGTTCAAAATATGGAGAATATACATCGTATTTACAGGATTATAATTGGAGATTCGAGTGGAATTAAGAAATTTCAGATTTCCAATTAGACTTGAATGTGGTGGTGGGTTTTCTCTTTCTCTTTCTCTTTCTCCCTGACGTCACAAAGACTTTCCTTTCCCTCTTTCACTTTCTCTCTCTCTCTCTTTCTTCCTCACATTAAATGAAACTTGACACTTTTCTTGATTAGATTTGTGTCAATTATTCTCTCTTCCCTCCCTCAGCTCTGACGCTGAATAGAGTGCAAAGGGAGTTGTGAATATATATATATGAAAATGAAACTATCGAATAAAAATAGTAACACTACGTTTTTTTGTCAGCTGACAAAATACGAAATACAAAATCCAAAATCCTTTTTACGTTTGACAATACTTCTCGACTGCACACATCCAGTTTTACATGTACAAAGAATGGAAATGATGTTGAAAATCCGGGAATTACCGAATTACGTACACAAGTCAGAGAGACTCGGAGGAGTCGCAATGAATACAAGATTTTAGGATATTGAAATCAAAAGTTTTCGAATTTATCAGTACCGAGTCATCTACTTACACAGTCTAAATGCTCAATTTGACTAATCGTATAAACAACTTTTGATTGTCACCTCGACAAAATCCTATTACACAATGACAATGACTAATTGTCATTGAATTGCCAAAGTAATTTAATTACGATTCGTATATATGTATATAAATGCTGTACAAGTAAGTAGAGACTTTTGAAAAGCCACACACCGTTTCAGTTTAATTGAAAATTAAAAAATTAGTAAGAGAATATCTGTATTTTCGGGTTTGTTTTCGGGGCTTTTGAATGCTCCTGAATGACAAATGACAAATGACATGATGACATGATGGGATTGAAAAAATTGACATGGATATGTAAATCAGGTCAAAAATTGTCTGACTCTGACTGACAATGAATTGAATTTACTTTACAAGAGAAAGAGACAGAGAGAGAGAGAGAGGGAGAGACAAAATGAGGGAAATCATGATGAAAATATTTTGGTTGGTGTGTGAGTGAGGAAGAAAATAGTTTGAAATGCGAGTGGAAATCATTTTATTTGCAGATAGTTGATGGATGGGAATTGAATGGTGAGGTTTTTCCAAGTGTGGAGGATCATGGGAAAAGTTTCAAGTCAAGATTTCAAGAACGTTGTGGGATGTCAGGTCGACATCAAGAGAGTTTTCTCTCCTCCCAAAATGCCGCACTCATTCAATACAGAATTCCTGTGTTTGGTCAAGGCTTCTCTGTTCGTGTTCAACATGTTCCCAATCCCAAACGTAACTTTATTTTATTTTTTTATTTATTTCCCTTTTTTTTCTATTTTCTATACTGAATACTGAATACTGATACGATATGATATGATACGATACGATACATTTCTACGATATATGCGCTGTGTGAGTGTGAATGTGAGTGTGAGCGTGTCGTCTCTGTGTGTTTATACTTTGTTTGTACATACTGCGGACAACCAAAGAAAAAAAAGCTTGTCTCCTCTGTGTGTCTGTGTGTGTGTGTGTGTAAATGAAAAAAAGGAAAGTGAAAAGCTGTATATAAGGCTGTAAGTACAAAATCCACATCGTTTTCACTTTGAGTCGTCTGAAGACTCCAGTCGGCAGTCTCAACTCACAACTCACACGTTCCTTCACTCCATTTCAGTTCCATTTCCACACTTCTTCCCTTTAGACTTTAGACTTTAGACTCAAGACAGACGAAAAAATGTAGACTATTTTATCGTAAAATGTAACTTTCATTCCATTTAACAAGGAACGAGTTGAACGAATACAAAAAAATCTTATGGAATTGGGGGGGGGGGGGGGGGGGGGGGGGGGGGGGGGGGGGGGGGGGGGGGGGGGGGGG
>JAIUND010000396.1:0-75267 GCA_034699125.1 Gisinianus flammeolus | reverse complement strand
GTTCGCAATGTGAAATTCAGAATAAAATTTGAATTTTCATTTTCGTATCCAAAAATCAAGGGCATCATCGACTCGACACGCGTTCTCGCCGAAAACAAAAGTCTCACGAATAAATAAACGGACTGTAGGTACACTTTTATTCTCTTTGCCAATTCATCATCCCATGTCTATACGCGTTTTAAATATTTATATGTACATACATATGTATGCATATAGCTCATCGCATTTTCTAAATAATGTTTCAATGAAGAATTCCAATATAATTCACATTTTGTTTAACGAGTTCTCACTTTTTTTGTTTTAACTGTGAAGAACGAGTGTGTCTCTCTCACTCTCTTTTTGTACTTCTCCTTTCATTCTATTCAACTTTTTTCGTCATTACTGTTTGCTTCAAATTAAGTGTCATAAAACTTCACAAAATGTTTTCTCTTTTCTAAAGTATAGCTGAATATCTGTGTATAAACTCTAATTTCCCCATTTTAGTAGTTCAATTTAGATTATTAGACAAAAAAAAATAATAAATTTTTTTTAGGGAAAGGTAAAAGTAAAAGGACTTGAAAAGTGGAGCAAACCACATTCTATATTTATGGGCTGTAGCATTGCAAATATAGTTAGGTGGACAGATGATCATAATGTATGCAAATACACATGGAAATTCCACTGGTATGTCCTAAATTTTTGGTTTCTGAGAATAGATAAATAATTGGGATATGGGGGAATATGGTGTAGTTTAGAGAGAATACATCCGCTGTGTATATCTTACTTATATGTTATATGTATATTCACAATATTTCAACTTTCCAAGTCGTTCAGATTGTTTTGGAGTTATTCGCTTCACATACATATCTGTATTTACACATCGGCAAAAGCATGAAAGTAAAGAGGAGAAAATAATTTCCTCAGAAACTCTTACTTTTCGCTGGTAGTAGAATTTCCGACTTGTGCTCAAAATTAGCCGAATGTAATGATTTGATTCTCAAATATCAAATTTAATTTGCACTTTATCTTTATGTAGTTATTAAAGTATTTAGCCAATATAAACATAAATTTTATGATTCATGTTGAAATTGAGCTTGAAATTTGTAAACCAATTGTCATTCCTCAAACTATGGAATTTATGCCTCGTCGTTATATATTGCTTCACTGATGTAAGTATGTATATGAAGAAACTTGCGCTTATGTGTGTATGTACTTATGTAGTAGTATATAATATTTAAACAATCTTTATTAATAGCAGTACAATTTCCCTCATATTTTTTGTTTATGAAGAAAGTATATATACATAGGTATGTATATAATATGAGGATGGGAAATTTGTCATTTATTTACAGACTCACAGCTTTTTTCTTGAATGTGGTTTTCTTTTTGTGCTGTCCACTCTTTTGCTTGTACTGGATGAAATCCTGTTGCTTCAAAGAGGAGGAGGAGGAGAACAAATCATTTGATGCCACCGAGAGGGAGCCTTCTTTTAAGCACAGCAGTTCACCCAAACCCTCAGAAAATATTCGAAGACGAAGTCTACCCAGAAATACACAGGAAAAATCAAGGAGAATACCGTCTCAAACTTCCATCAATGACAGTACAAGCAATATCAGGAGAAGTACACTCAATCCAGACGAAACTCGATTTGTAAGATTTAAACTATATGATTTGAAAGATATACTATACATCAGCTTTCCCAAGTACACATCTAAATATACATACTGTAATCTGCGATGAGTTTCCAGATTCTGGGGGAAAAAAGGTTAAAACAAATTGTGAAATCTTTTTATTATTATTTTGCATTTTTTGCTTAGCCAAATCCGAATGATTTGGAAGATGAAGGAGGGGATGAAGACGAGGAAGGAAATGTTTTGCCAGTATTTCATCATAGCGAACCATCAATGAATGATCAACACTTTACCGCAGCATTTGCACAACTCTACACAAATAGACAGACAAACAGTTCACCAATGCTCACCCCTCTTCCCAACTCATCAACTTACTTGAAACAATTAAATCGTCAGCCAAACCTGGGTTCAAAGCAACCTGATCATCTTTACAAGGAGGGCAACTTTCAAGGTCAGTGTTGTCGTGGACAGTGTTGTCGTGGACAATATGGTTCTTGGCATAGAGCTCCCCAAATCTTCAACGACGATTTCGATATTGCTAACGCACTTGAAATGTCACGACGACGAAATACACAAGACATAAACAGAAATTATCCTAATTCATGAATGTACATATATTCCACGTCTCCATAATGAGAATAAATGAGTGACAAATAATAATAAATATGACAAAAAAAAGTGCTCCAATGATCATACAATTGTCTCAACTATACTTATTTAATTTAATAAGTAGCTTCTAATCTAATGTATACCTCACATGAGGTGTGTATTGTATACTTCAATGGAATTGCCAATTCAGAGTTTATTCATGAAACGCATCACCCATGCATTTTTCGTCGTTTTTTTACACGTACATATAATTAGTAATAATTACCTACGTGGTTTCACTGCATCTTAAAGGTTTCATGATACAGTACACTGCAATTCTTGATGCAGGAATTAATTACGATGGCATAGACACTGTCTATAAGACAGGAGATGGGTAAGTGAGAAATAACAAGTGATATAGACATATATAACATGTTATAAATATACTCTAAGGATATAGATGAACATAAATTCTTTATGTTTTAAATCAATTGATGTGCCTTTTGTTGTTTTTGGAACCGAGGATGAAGTTGACGTTTTACAAGCGTCATGGAAATAAAAGTCTATTATACCGGACTATAAGGATGAACAATTACGATAATTGTATGAACATTTAAAATATGCAGCCATTAAAGTCAAATTGTGCCGTGCTATATCAAAGCAAAAGTCCCATTTCCTCCTTCTATATATATAAATGTTCAGTTTCTTGTTGGCAACTAGAAATGCCTTTGGATATATGTGCGTAGTATTAAGACTCTCAATTTAAGAGCATGTCTGAATGAAAAAAACTGTAACCAACTACAGTTTATATTGTATATAAAATATATATTATTATATACAATAAAAAAGTCATTTGGAACTCCTGTTTGACAAAGATATGGAATATGCAAATCAATAAAACTTCATTATTGTAGAAAAACTGAAATAAAATTCGACATCCTTCTCATTTACATGACCAATTCAAGATAAAGGGTAAAAGTTGGGTCACTGGCAACAACAATCTATTGCCAAACTCAGAGTGTGTCAATGTATTATTAAACCCTTTATGAAAGGCATCCCCATTGTAAAAAAATACTAATGATTCTCCATAGTTGTGTGCATTATATACTTGAAGTATGTATGTATGCACAGATGTACACTGTGAATGTTCAAGACACATGGATGCAACCCTAAATTGCGGTAATTTACTACACAATATTCAATCATGCACTTGTGCTTTTACCTTCCTTTTCTCTCTCTCTCTCCAAAAATGTATCTGATAATAATATTCCAATAATTATTAGTACATGGGTACGTAGACGTACACACACATAATACATAACAAAGAGATGGTTTCTTTTGAAGAGGAATGTCGGCTCTATAGACTGCCTGCTACTGTTACTATACAATTAAAATTAAGCTCTCAAGACAAGTCGTATAATGCGCAGTTGCCGTTTTCAGGAATTCCAAAGGGCTCTCCCTCTCTCTCCTGCTCTTTCTCGTTTTTCACATGTGTCATTTCTCCTCTTCTTCTTTTCTCTTTCTTTCCTTCTTTGCAACAATCGTACGAATACTTACTTAACAAAGAACTCACAAAAACCAATGGTAGAGCAAAACCAAAATATGAGTTGTGTATTGTACCAATATAATAAAATATATAGTTGTTACCATTACTCGTACTTTTATACTACATACTTACTCTGCTCTGAATTCTGAATTGGAACAAGACAACAGAGAAGAATGGAATATAATATATTATATATATTTATATTTGTACCTACTTCTGTATACCCATCATTTGTGTACTAAAAGTTGACTGGGCATTTTCTTTTGCTACTACACATAATATTACATAATTAATGTGGGGCTAACTACCTTACATTTTGGGTTTTTGGGCAAGTGTAGGATACCTCCGGGATACTTTTTGTAGAGTGCTTGCATGGACTTGGATATACCTGGGCATCCAAATCCAAGTATATATGTATTTTAATGTAACATATGTACGTATTTATTATTGAGATTCTTTTTTGGATTTGGATGACTGTGGTGTCTGATGTGAGAGCCTTGATCTTGAATAGAGATAAGAAACCGTATTAAAATATGTCCAGACAATCTATAGTATGTACATAACTACATAAATATGTTTGAATATGAGAGTGGGTAGGGGAAGTATTAAAATATGGATAGGAAGGAGAAGAATGATGTAGGTAATAGTATATGGGATATGAGATGAAGTTACGTATGGACAGGAGAAAGAAAGGTTAGTCTGACAATGAGTATCAATACGTATATACTCTGTGTATGTACTTGTTACCACTGTTACCATCATCTACTCTCCTTTGTGTAATTTCAAGGATGAGGAGCAAGTGTAAAGTGTAAAAATCCCAGGATCCCTAACAGAAAGATGATGCTCAACAGATGAAAAGTCTTCATACATTACAGATCCTAAATACTATATGTACCTACTCGATATGTACATTTTTAGCTTCACTATTCACTGCTAATATGAATATGGTGTGTGTGTATATCCCCATGTCATGTAGTATTAAACGGAGTTTTTTTGAATACACACATACTGAATGGTGATGTGTGTGTGTTTGTGTGAGTATGAAAAAGCAATGATTTCGTTCCTGGAAAGAAATAAAATCAACCATGACTGACCCTAAAAGAGAGAGATGATATACCTGCTTCGTGGGTTCACTTGTGTTGTTGGTTCATTTCATCTCATTGTGAAGGTTATGGACGACTGCATAATAGAAATAGAAAATACTGAGAAAACGTTGTCGACAACTTGAAAGCATATAAGTAGTAGACGTGACCGTATTTAAAGGTGTGAGTACAGACATTTTTAATGTAATGTGTTCAGTAGGTACATGAATGGAATGATGGATATTCAAATGGAATGATGGATATTCAAATTCATAAACATCACCTGTGTATAAGTGTGATGTGATAAACATAAATGCAAGTTTGGATGGTTTTTAATTTGAATTAACTTGGCTTTTAATTTTGGATCTAAAGTCTTCATTTTCCCCCTTACTACCTACAATAATTATTTTATTCTTCATTGGTGTTTAAAGTCAGATATCAGAAATAATTGAATCCCCGACTTTGTCTTTGATTTGAAGTATGAAGGAGAAAAAGAAGTAGACGAAGAGGAAAAAGAAGATCAAGAGGAAAAGTTCATACATGTATAGACTCTAAATACATATACAACTGATACAACACAGTATGTACATACTTGTAAGTTGAGATGGTGTAATATAAAATATAATGAAATGGATGAAAAAAAGGCCTTCGCACTTCTCGGAGAAATTTTTGAGGTTGGACAAAAAAATAATTGTTCAAGAAAATACGTCAGTCGGAATCTTTTTAGAAGGAACAATAAATGGTCTCTGTAATGTAATATAAATATCGCCCTCGGGTTCCTTCCATCTATCCATCTAAACCAATCATCCTCGCTTGGAACTTTGGGAAACCAACGTCTATACACATACTTACACACACAAAATTGCATACAAACAGTTTACGCAAGAACGGATTTTAACTTACGCTAGTCTAGTAATAGTAGTATAGATAGACCATTCTAAGAATTCTAGAATTCCACAGTGTATAAATGTACACATCTAGAGTAGTAGGTAATAAAAGGGGACCATGGAAAAGGAAAGCTACAGATAGATAGATAGAGCAAATATGAAATGAACGGAACCAAATATAAAGAAGCAACAGGAATTTTTGTCTTGAGTAATTGAGTTCTTCTTTTGCTGAATTCGAAAATCTTGAGTTGTATTTGTAGTTTTGTTCAATTTCAGTTGCACCTCTCACTTCAGTTCACTTCGTCCTAAATAGTTACCTATACCGAGTCATTACCGACTCATACTCTCGGTTTGAAGTTTGGAGACTACCGAGCATTGTATGTAGAAGGATGGTTCCAATAAGTTTACCTGCTACCCTTTATTATGATACATACATGCACATATCTGTATGTACCACATATCTAGGTACATACGATAAGCATACGTTGTACATACATACATATTTACTTACCCCGATTTGTACACATTTCAAACCAACGTTCTCCTTTTTCTTTCTTTTTAGACGGCAAAATCTTATTCGTATAATAATACACTTATTGTTAGTTGTAGACATATTTTAAATAAAGAACGAGGAGCATTCATGAATTCTCTCTCGTCTCATTGAAAAAATCCTCCAGGGGTTTAGAGAGGCTGTTGCATTCCCATGAAAATCCCCTAGCACACAAGCAAACATAAACAAACCACTGTACCGATATATGTATGTACACCTACAATCACACTACACTACACAGTATGTATGTACATACTACACACACCATTTATCTTTGGTCTTCTCTCACTGTCTTCATTCGTCGGCAGCGTATGCTTTAACTATCGTATCTACTTATGTACATATACAGTGTATATATGTATATCATACACAAACACACATTCTTACATATGTACTTATATTCACTTTACTCTTCGTACATGATTTGTTCACAAAATTCAATGTGGTTTAAATTTCTTACGCCTTCTCAATCTACATACTTAATAAGTATTACTTATATATACATTGTGATTAAAAGAGAATTATTATACAACTTTGTCTAAATCTAAAACGATTAATGTATGTGTATTCTATCAATGAATTTGCAAATTCATTTCAATAATGATTCATTCTTAAAATAATGTAAAAATTTGTTATCACAAATGACTAATCTGGGTAAGGTTTTTCCAAAAAGTGAATTTGCCATACTAATTACAATATGAGTAGTCTCAATCATGTATGTGTATGCAGTTCAATGTATGGGGATGTCAACTCTTAGATTTCTGCGTAGATTACTATGCAAAACCTGTACGTAGCAGATATACAAGTGCGATTTTTAGTGAATATATATATACCTATACACATACAGACGCACACAGAAACACAGAAGAATTAGGCTAAACTCAAATACAGTTGACTTGTACAAAGAAAAAAAAGCCGCAAACAGTGAGGATAAAGCACATGAGAGATGAGAAAAAAGATATAGGTATATATATCCTGCTCATATTCCTATGTATATATATCTTGTAGATGTAAATCAGAGAAAATGATTGTCTAATTTGAAGAAGAAGAAGAAGAAGGTAAAAAAAACGAATTTTTTACGTCATACACACATATAAGCTGGTTCATTGGAAACACTTTGAAAGGAGCAAGTTTTTGTGGACTAACCCCCAACTCCTCGAGAGTATGTACTGTCAGAGTACTGTGAGACTGTGAGCGTGCAAAGAAGGTGGAAAGAATATATTCATGTAGGCATTCATATAGAATATAGACTGTTTGGTTCAAACTTTAACTTGTTGTATGTATAATATGTATATGTATGTAGGTATGTATGTATTAGGTAAAAGTAGAGAGGATATGCTTTATCGTTATCGTTGATGTTAGTGAAGAAGTGACCGCTAAGAAATCTGTTGAAGAAGGAGGCGAATGAAAATACGTACACAGTTTGCAAGAGATTGTTGGGGTTTGGAGAGTTTCAGTATAATAAAAGTAGTTTCAGTTTGACGTTGGAGAAGAGAGACAAACACATACCCACTGGTGAAGTGAAGTGAAGTGAAAAAAAGTCGAAACGATTTACTTATTTGGGATATATATATTTGTATCCTGCCTATATACAAAGAACCCATGTGGAAAACGTATACACAATACACAGACATACCTCTACCTATACAATATTTTAAGGATTCGGGAAAAACGTTTACACAAAAACACATTTATATACCCAACATCCGACAAGTGTGAACCTGTTGACTTGATCTTTCTTGGAAATGGAATAGTTTTTGGGTTTTTGGTGAAAATATGCCGGCACTACTCCATATTTTGAATCATAATTATAATAACAATAATATTGTTTCCAAATCATTTGTTTAACTGTAGATACACTGCAATTGTTTGTGTAGCGGTTCAATACACCGTATTTAAAAACATGAAGTGTTTGTGCGCGGCAAAGGAATCAAAAGTGTTATTTTATTCTGTGTTTTTATGTGACTGTTTTTTTTCTAGTTCATGTTTAAATGGCAACGAGTTGACATCCGCCGATTGCAATAGCTTCAATGATAATAACAATAATAGTAAAGTTTCAATCAGTTTTAGTTTTAAGATTTTGTGACCATTTTATCTGTTATTGGATTTCCTGAATATTCGACAAGGGTGAGTTTTGATCTTTTGATAATAAAATAAAACAATAAAACAAGTAGAATTTTGTTTTTCGTGTTAACTTGTACTTATAGCTTCGTATATAGAAAATGTAAAATTAGTAATTAAACAAAGTGCTGACTAATTACAATAGACTATATGAAATTGAATCGGCTGAGAGAACATTTTTCTCTTACAGTTCATAGTTGATAATTATTAGGGTCATAGTCATATATGCATACTTACACACATTGATAGATAGATTTACTTTACCGACTTTAATTTGTATAATACATATTTAATAACAATTATGTCAGTACTTATAAAGTGCTCTACTAAAACCAAGCATTTGCAATTTGCAAACTTTCCCTTTCAATACATTATAAAGAATTCGTTGTGAACCAATTCATAAAAAATGTTGGTATTAAAATTTTTGATGCATACTCAACAATATCTACTTGAGATATTTAACGAACCACAATAATCCAATGAAAACGAGACACTATAGATATTATAGAGATAATAAAATCATAAAAAGTTTTTCATCGATTAACCAAATCCATTTTTGATTTTCTCTTTCCTAGATACAAGCAAGAAAATGTGAAGTTATAGATGGTATATGATATACCGTATATCAAATGTTTTAATGTGCCAAACTCTTGTGTCAAATTCTTCTACAGAGTGTCAATTACTCGTAAACTACAAAGTGCGAATATGGAATTTATGTGAGTACTTACGATATGTAGTAAGATCAAGAATCTGTATATTTGATAGTATTTTATTTAGAGAGTACAAAATCTTTTCAAGGAAGAATTTTGTCAATGGATATATATATGTGAATGCAGTATTGTCTCGTATCTGCAAGCCTTTGAGCTGTGATAAAAATTGAAGATATAAATTTGCATAAGTAACATTTACATAGAGTTCTACATGAATAGAGTAAATCGTGATAAATAATAAACAGTGGTTTTTGTCAGTGCTCTCGCAAGTTGCATAAGAAAATCAGTAATCGGTGGACAAATCAAAGAAATCAAAGAAAAATATTTTCAAAGAACTGTGTCACATCCATCGTATAAGCTTTCCATTCATACTTACTTGCATACTTTTTTATTCATGACTATATATACGCAAACATGAATAAAATCATAAAACCAAAAACGACATTTTTCTAAAACTATATACTGCCATCAAGAGACTATTGAAAAATGGAAGTAAAGCTGTAAAACAAGTGTAGTACAGGGATATTTCTTTCTTACATCGAATTAAAATATATAAGATATTACGATTCCATCAGAATCAGATATACTAATTTCATTAGATGAAGGCAAGAATCAAGAACAATAATTGACAAAACCCTGTTTTATCATCTCCTTTTATTCAAAGGGTGTATAAAAATTTATTTCAAAACCAAAAACTGCCATTGCATTGGTACGAAATATAAAGTGAATGGCTAAAACAAAATTGGAGCCAACTGCTTACTGATTCAATCATTGGATCCATCTTGTACATTTAATCGTGTCTAAACAAAAATAAATCATGATAGGTTTTACTTATACTGTATAATATTCCTTTATTGTTAATAAAATAAAATGAACTACTACTTGTCAGTGGATATGTAAAATACAGCATGTACTCAACTACTCCAAAAATTTATACATTTATACGTCAACTAAGTGGAATTATCGATTTTGATTTCTCATCTATTTCGTATATTTGGTCTGTAGTTTTTTATACCTACTTGTGAAAGTCAATTAATATTAGATATTAAAAAGACGTAATATAAAAAAAGTCACGTTATTATATGTTATACCGCTATGAATATATATAGGTATATATGTAAATCTACTGTAATAAACTTTTTAATTTCAATTGGAATCCTTCGTTTCGTCTCTTTAGCTGAGACCTTGATTTTTATCAAATAAAAGATTTACAAGGGATGATGAGAAAGAGAAAACGAGTCAAAAATACCAAAACTCACTAGTAATGTCTGTAATAAACATATATTTATATAAATGGTGCATATAATGAGGGAAATGAGGATATTATAATCACCGTATTGCAATTAGTAATAGTAATTTACTATTAGCTATATATAAATACTAGCGGGATGCCCGCCGCTGCTGCGGCGTTATCATACTTGTTATATTAAGAAGCTATTTTACGGCTAGCTTCCTAAACAACTTTAATTTTGCTATCCGCTCGCGCTACGCGCTCGCCTTGGCCCCTCCCGGATTTTAATCGAGGCATGGTCAGATTTTAATCGCGGCATGACCGGATTTTAAATATTCTGCGGAAGTTTTAGACACGTCCTCACCCTCTCCCTACCGACCCTTGAGAGGGTTTGGGGGCAGCACGTGTTTGAAGAGTTCGAATACTCCCGCCACTCATCAAAATTTGTCTACGCTTTTAAATTTTTGCGGGTTTTGTGGTATGTGGCGCCATCTAGTATTTGACCGCGTAACTACTGAGTACAATGGGAGATTCCTATTCCTATCCATAGGTGCGTATAAGTATAGCGTCATATATGCACCTGCGTCGTGAAATGGAACTTATAGGGACCCTTAAAGTACCCTTAAAGGTTACCTATGACCTCGAGGTCACGTCCGTCAGAGGTAACCCGTATACCCTCTACCTATCACCCTATTTGTTTTGGCCCCGTTTGCTTACATGCGAATACATACACGTGTTTCAGGAGTTTGAATTTTCCTGTCACCCATAGAAATTAACCATCCAGTGGAAAATTACCAGCAAATATGTGCGTATATCTATAGTGTCATTCATGCACCTGTGTCATGAAATGGAACTTATAGAGAAAGTACCCTTAAGGGTTGACCTTGGGTCACGTCCCTTATAGGTAACCTTTATATGCTCTACCTTTCACCCCAATTAATTTTGACCTCTGCTCCTTTTGAAATTTTGGCCCCGTTTGATTACATGCGAATACATACGGTAACAGACACACGCAGACGGATTGCTCCTATATATATATAAGTAATGATATTATGTATACATCGGCATTGCGTTGGCTCACATTTTCCATGACAAGACCATTGGATTCTAGAATCGATCCCCACCTGCAATATCATTCCTTATTATTATTATTATTATTCTAGAATGACTTAACAGAAGTTCGAACATTGTCATTTACTCTCCACATACTACACGAAATTCTACTTGATCTCTTAAGTAATGACTAATGATATGTGAAGGTATACGCTTGTGGACGAGACAAGAGACGAGTATCTTTGAATTTGAATACACATTAAATCCCATATGTTGTAACGCAAGACCATAATAATGTAAATTGCTCGCAAAGTGATTGGATGGGTGGATTTTTTTCAATTTATCAACCAACTACAGTGACACTAGCACATTCAAACTCATCGACCTTTTATTCCTTGATGTGAGAGAGTGTGTGTTTAATAGTTCATGTAACATTGAATATATATATATACAAACATAGAAATAGAACTTTGTTTTTGTGTTTGGCATTTCATTCGTGCATGCACGTAAGTAGATGTAACTACGTGTACACCTATTATTGTTATTACATAGTATGTTGTGGTTATGTGTGTGTGATTCATGCAACAGTTACGACTTACAAACAAAGCGCAGCAGTGCCCTTGTAGCTTACATTAATTGTATTCAATCCTTTTTCAGATGAGTGTGTGTAGATATATAGTGTAGGTACATGTGTGATTATGCCAAATCATATCCGCATGCCTCCACACACACAGACAAAATCACATGCCAATATACAAATATGTAAAAACAAAAAAAAAAGTACTTGTGTATCTACAATTGTATTTATTTACATGTGCAAGATATAATCGACTGACTGAATTTTTCATCTCCTTTCAGTATAATGCAATTATTATATATTTTTTTTATTACAGTTGAGAACACATGGAGCTACATTGAAGCTAATTACAAGCCTACAAGTGATTGTTTTGCACGAGACTCGTTATCCAAATTAGTGATCGTTCTGCTACAAATACAAATACAATTGTTCATTGATTCACTCAGCGAATTATATATATTATTATTACATCACCATCATGGAATTGTCACTATCATCAGGTTGGAACTCATGGTCAGCTTTGAAAGCAGGCCGGCGACGCCCCAACGTCCGGTTATCCGCATCAGTTGATTCTATACCTTATGCGGATAATGATTTTTTCTCCAGTGTTGGAAGTCTCAGTAATTATCCAGGTATGCTTTTCAATATTACTTTTTTCATTTTTATCCTACAAATCTATATAATATATATAAAAAAAAATGTTCTCTATTTTCATGACATTCATGGGTCTGCTAATCATTCCATATTTGACCCATTCCGAAATTATTGTAAATAATAATTATATGTGTTTAGAGACGTTAAATGTGCAGTCTGTTAATTTGTTTACGCAACAAATGATAACACAGAGACATGTGGAACATAATAATATACGTATTAAAGTATTAACAAATAACCATTTACGAGAATTTTTCCCAATGAAATCAAAAGTAAAAAAAATATTGGCAGTATACTATGTAGAGATGATAATAATTAAGTTCAAAGGTTGACTATTTACTAAATATTGTATTTAGTGTGTTCCTTTGTGGTTTATACGCACATTAAAAAATATAATCATTTATTTCGTTTGTGTTTGAGACAAACATCATTACTTACATTCGTTATGTGCACACACTGCACACATATACATGGAAAAGAGCGTATGGACTGTAGAGATTCTCTTGGAGTTGGATAATAGTTTCTATTGAATTTCATAAAAGTATGAGCATGAATAGACATTTTGACAAGGTAGTTGTAGTTGAATTATGTACTACCCTAAAGTTACAACTATCCAGCGTATATTGGTTAGTGCGTTTTCAATTTATGAATACGTTTTGTGATGTCTATTGACAATCGAAAATAATTTCTCTGTACTCATTCATTACTACTTAAATATTTCTTATTTTCATATTTCTCGAAATGCCTCCAAGGAAAAAAACTTGCTCAATGTTACATAAAATGTTGTAAAAGTACTACATAGTGGTACAGAGGAGAGCTTACTCATTCTACAAAATTTTCTTGCACATGGTAGAGAAGAGCATAAAATTGGAAAGAAAATCATTGATGAAAGAATGAAAAGTCTTTTTGCATAGATTCCACATTTTATATTCTACGTGTATACATTTGAGTCTTACAAAGACGTTCAGCAAAAAAAAAACCAGAAGAAGAAGCAGATGCAAAAGTTACATTCAAGTCACCAGGAGCGAAAGATGCTGCAAATCTTCCATTTGTAAATTCCCTGAGGGTTTAAGTTGAATTCTCCATTATGTGGCTTTGGAAAATGGGGAAAAAAATCTTTGCAAAAAAGAAAAAATTGATCCCTATACTCTAATAATTCAGTAGAGTTGAATTGCTGTAAATAATTGTATCTGTGGAATAGACAATTACTGTCGATACATGAACTGTGAAGAATAGCTTTATTGGTTGCCCCAATACATCTGAAGTATCTGCATACATAGTTTACATAGTATCGTACAGAATATGCATCAATTACTCAAGTATAGTTCATATTATTTGTGTATAGCGTACATGTATCAACGTTAAAACTTTTTTTCCCTACTGCTTCAAACTTTGGTCTTATTATTAGAGTTTACTTATATGTATATTGCCTTGCATTTCATTTCACATTTATTGGCGTTTGGCTGCCAGGATGCTGAATGATTGTTTGGTGTCGGAAGACGGGACTTGCATCAAGTTTGCCAGTTTTTCTCTTTCCCGTCCTGCTCAGTCTATACACTTACGCACAGATAAATACATTCCGTTCACACTTTTCTATGTGCACAGCTGTACACTCCAAGTCTGGAATGCTAATGTTGAGAGTGCATATATATTCTGTGTTAGAACGTTTAATGAATGTTTTTTTTACTTGGTCGAGAGTTGTGAGTTGTTTGTTGCATTTGGACTTGGATTGGATTCGGCAATTTCTTTCATTGAACTCTCCTGAACTGCTTTGCTCTCTTCATTCTGTTCTCTCTTGGCGGTGCTAAATGATAGCTCTTACCTCCTTACTCTAAATCCTTATGTGTACACACTGACTTACAAGTATACACACTGTGTTAACTTGTCGAGCTCTTTGTATTATTGTTCTTGACACTAGACACTAGACTTTTCAAGTAGAACTATAGAATTATAAAATACTATTAGATACTCATCGCCTGCCTCTTTAAATTCTACCAAAGTCGTCGAGGTAAATGCTCAAAAATCCAAGTCAAGAAGCCAAGTTGAAGTTGGGATGAGAAGACAGTATTTGGATTCAAAACAGAGAGGACTGGAATGTGTTGCCCTTATATTACACCGTCGCATTCCTCCTCACTCAGAATTGCATGGTCATTAATGACTTGTTTTGTTACTCACTCTTGAGTCCAAGTTACAGCTTGGTCTCTCCCTCTGTAATAATACATTAATGTTGCTTCATACATACACACACACACACATCTTCTTACTTGTTGGCAATTATTATTGTTGTTCCAACACACGAATGTGCAGAGCAAGTCATTGGTGAAGAAGCGCAAAGAAAACCTTGTGTGTTTGTGTGTACCATGAGCATTTCATCGGTCAATGAAAAGCTGTCACGCAAATTGCAACAAATGCTAATGCATTCGATCAATTGAAAAGTTGGGGAAACGGCGCCTTTCCGAAATGGAAAATCCAGATGAAAAAAAAAAAAATTGTACAAGAAGAGAGGATGCTGATAATGATGATGGGAGAAAAAAGGAAAAAATCTGTTTGATGGTTTCAAGTAAAGTTACTTGTTGTTCGCTGTCCCTGTCTTTCTGTATTGTTAAAAATGTAAAGGGATTGTAGGTGTATAGCATTATTATTATTGCTTCTTGGCTTCCGCTCGAGCGATTCATTTGCCGCTGGTGAGTCTCTTTCATTTTGTTGTATAGTATACAATATATTTTCATTATGCGTGCATTTGAATTCCACGCGAATTGTAATGCAACAATCATTATTTTGTTCCTCTTGTCCGTCTTCATTTTCTTTATTATGGACTTTGATTCATTTCGTATTTCGTTTTACGTAGCAAGACTGTACTGACTGTACAGATACAGACACACATGTTGTAGATTTTCTACTGGTTTCATTCTTTTTTCCTTTTTTTTTGTGAAACTGGAATTATTGTTCACTCTGTACGTGACTTTGGTAGTTTAATAAAATTTCTGTAGGTACTTATATAATATGTATACAAAATGAATTTGAGGTGAGTGCAAGTTGAATTCCTGGTACTGGCATTTTGTAGATAACTTTTCTTCTCCGTTTTGTGCTTTCAACATGTTCATTTTCATTTCTTGAACGTGTTTTACTCTGAGATGAGTTGAATTCGCTGCATTTGAATTACTCTTTTTTTTAGTCGCTAGTGATCGTAAATATTGAGCATGGAGTGTGTAAATTTTAAATTCCCTACAGTTTGTCATTGTTCACTATGTACACATACATGTGTGTGGAGCGACATAGCTGGTAAAGTATCAATGCAAAACGAAAACGATCAGAGTTTTTGGTGGAAGTTGAAACTCACAAACAATAGGAGAGCCTAGAAACATTCATTTAATATATAAATTTAAGTATACGCAACAGAGTGATAACCAAACAAAATTGCAAGCTGAGAGAGTGTACAGAGTATAGAGAGATCCAGAGGAGGAGAAAAGCTGAATATGTTTTTTTATCGAGTTGATTGTACGTACTGCCATTTGATACTTTGTATTTTATAATATTGTTGTGTGGATGGATGGATGGAGGGAGGTGTAGAACAGGATGGATATAAATTTTTTTCATACTTTCCTTATAGTCACTTATCACTAGGCTGTGCATCTGTATGTGAATGAGGAAAGAGACACGTTGTTATTGTTGTTTTTTTTATCAAAAAAAATTGAGTGTACGATATATTGTGTGCAAGTGAATGCATAAAGTAATGATGTGAATGCCAGGTTGTAAAAGTTTTTGCTGTAATTACGTTGATTTTTCTTTAGATTATGACGAAGAAGATAGAATTTCTGTGAACAACATTTTGGACTCTGCAGCAGGATTGAGTGGAGCTGCCTCTTGGTCCATTTTGGATGGGCAAGGACCACGAGGAGTCAACGAGTCATCAGAATTAAATTTGAGACCACTAAATGAATTATCTGTCGTTGCCAAAGGTGACAATGAGAGTTCAGGTGTGGGTACGGCGAGTGGAGCTGGAACAAATACAAATTCCTCTGCATCCCCCACCAGCTCATCTGTCCCACAGAATGAAGGAGACTATGACTATGAGCACGTTTATTGTCAACTGGATCCATTCTTTGTAAGTATCTATTGTATTTATTTTATGTTAAACCACCACCAAATAGGTGGTACCTATACCTGGGTGTTCAATGCATTCGTATAAATAATTTCCATTTCGAACAGAGAAATAGTAGGAGGAAAATAACTTTATTCACCACCAAGTTGAAAACATGTCTCACATTGGGACTGTAACAACTAATACCCTTGAAATTAAATGTTGAAGTTTTCAAATGGGTACAGTTTCAGAACCTTCAATTTTTGAAAGTTCACTTCTCGTGTCCCTTAGCCTTTACTAATTTAGCCGATTCTTGATATTGACAATACAGTAGGTCTTATCCTCTCTAACTGCTAGAAATCTCAGAAGAATCGGTCATCGTTAAGTGCATTAAAATTTAGCTGACAAAATCCAACTCGGGCTCAAGAACGTGATGCTCGGAATTTTTTGAGAAACCAAAAAATTCCTGGTTTTTGGGAATTTCTCCCATGGACAAGGGCAATTCTACATGGTATTGGCTACATTCACTGACTAGCTCTACCAATGAACTCTGTGACATGTATGAACATTTTGGCCCTGTAACCGGATTTCCCTGAGTTTTTTCCTTTTTTGTTAGCACATAAGGCTCTACAGGTTCGTTTTCACGACATGACATCATCAGAGTGCAACCTACCAAATTCAAATTGATTTGATGAATTAATTACCTGTGCCAAAGACAGGGCAGGGGCACCACATTCCCTCACTTGACTTTTGTGAATCCCAGTTTCACAGATTCCGAGTACAGTAAAAAAGACTGACGAAAAAAAAATTTCTACTTCTTGATTTTCCGAGAAATTAAAATTTCCATTGTCTCTCTCTCACAGCCTAAATGAGTGAGGAGTCTGAAACTACAAACTTAAACTCATATGCCTAATATCTATCACGGATTAAGTTATTTTCCTCCTAACTTGCGTATTTACAAAATGAAAGGACTTATACGAATACATTGAACACCCAGATATTTAAAATATCGAAATGAAATCGTTGCATATAAATGCTGACAACCAAATTGAATCTGAGTATATGTAGCATTCTGTAATAATAATATCACAATATCACATACGTACGTACATCATGTCTCTAAATTTTCAGGGTGGTTTTTTTTGCTCCACATGAAGTTCTGAATTGTACATTTGAAAGAATTGTAGGCATTTGTAATTTCACGTCTCATTGACAATGCTCATACGTAGTCATATGGCGAAGAAAAATTTCCAACGCCGTCGTTTCTGTCAGTCACTCTGTAATTTTCACACTTGGTACTCTCTCTCTCTCTCTCTCTCGTAGCCATATAGTCTCTTGCACTCGTATGAACTCTTTTTCCAAGAGACGAAACATGAAACTTGGCAAGGAATGGAAAAACAGTCTGGTTTCTCCGAGTTTTTAGCTCAAATCTCAAAATCACAGTGTTATTTTATTTTTGCCATTTCTTTTTGAAGGATTTTCAATTTGAGTCATTGATATTTTGCGGTTATTATTTTTAGAACGCTTTTGATGAGGAATAATAATAATATGTAATAATCATGTAGTAAGGGAAAATGTGAATTTGAATTTTTCTTCATATGAATTTCCAAATCATTTTTTTGTAGGAGGCATTCAAAATTCTTGGAGTAAATTTTCATAGCCCAATTTCAAAGTACAGCATGCTCAATAGAAACAAAATCCACCATAAAAAACACATGTTTCATCGTTTTTTATTCATGTAAATATAAATGCTGTAAATGAAAATATTTGAGTGAGTAATTTTTATTACATGTAATCTTTTCTATGAAATCCCCGCGCATATGTATCGTCCTAGTAAATACTTGAATTTTTTATTCACAGCATCCTGGAAGGTGATGTAGAAAGCGAGTAGAGGAAAAACTGTGCATTGTAGATTTTATTCTGGAAATGCATTTTATCTGCATTTTACAACTCGGAGAAAAGCCGAAGGATTTGAGTGAAACTACATGTGAGACGTCATAAACTTTTGAAAGAGAAAAGTGTGTGTGTGTGTGTGTGTGTGTATGATATAATGTTATAAAATGAAAAAGAACGATTATATTTGACATTGTACTAATGTCTGGATGATGATGATACCCAGGCCGACACTTGACTCATTAGCATGAAACTTGTATGTATGTGTACATTGTTGGAGAAAAGAAAGAAAGATAGTGAGGTATTTAGTAGCCTGGGAATATGTTACATCAAAGTAATATAATGATGACTCAAAGTTTTGGAACATTCTATGAATATATAATCGTCATATTATATACAGTTTATATACAGCTATCATAATCATAATAAGTCAACTAACTGTATTAAGTACTTTGAGAGTTGAGACAGACAAAACTAAACTAGAACTTGCTCAATTTTGAGCTGGAGTTGTACTTGTACTGTACTGTACGAGTTGGAACTGTTGGCTGGAACGTGTACAGTGCGAGTGATTACGTTACTTTATTATTATTATGACGATGCCTGTCTCTTGAAACATTCTTTCCTAAGTAGTTTAGGGAGCTCCTCTCCTCGACTCACCACTAATACGGCTACCTCCACTTAGCTTGATGGTATTTTTATGTGGCGTGGGAAATGACACTTGAAACCCACCTTGGTAGAAGCTCCTCTTTTGCTTTTCTCCAGCTAAATGCTCCTCCTTTACTCACTCATGTGTGTGTATGAGTGTGTATGCTGTATATGGTAGGAGTATCTCCTCCGTCTTCTCAGTCAAGTTTCCTTGGACTTGATGTCAAAGTCAGAGTTCCTTCACTGAAATTTTCTCTCCCTAAGATGTTTCTTTTTACACGGGAATCATACATGTACACGATGCATGAAGATCCAATACATAAATGTGAAATACAGAGTGAGAGAGAGAGAGAGAGAGACGACTTTCATAAAACTTGCATGCACCAAATAATATTCTCATCCCTAAACTACCCGGCTCAAGTTAAAAGTTGCTCTCTTCTTACTTTACCAAAAAAAGCCCCTTTTTTCTTTCCTTGTTCTTCTCCGTCCTCAAAGTCTCAAAGGTTCGTTCGGTAGTGGGGCTTTTGGAGGGTGTTATATAAAAATATGTACATACTTTTCTGTAGTTAGTACTCTCTGGAAACCCTTCCAACTTGATTCTGACAATAATTTTCTAAGATGATGTGATGTATTATGTATATATGTGTATAGTGTACAATATACAAGTTGAAGTAGTCCACTCAATGTACATTAAGGAACAAGTGTAAACACTTATAAAAGTAAGTATTATTAACACGTAGAATTTTCATGGAAGAGTTTTTCTTGAGCTTTCAATTGAGACCGCACTCGGAGAACGAAAAAAAAACTTCTCATCGTCAGTAACTGGAATCTTTACAGTTTACACCAGTTACCCTGTGTGGGATCCATTCAAGAACTATTTTTGTTCATTAGTAAAACGTTTCATTTCCAGGGTTTCATTTCTGATATAGTGCAGACAGAGTGGAAATCCGACATGTATACTCTGTTGTCGTCCTCGTCATATCGTTGTTGTCTGAAGGTTTCTCCAAAGATACAGAATACAGTTCAAACGCACACACACATGCTTACAATAGTTACCATTTACAGTAATTTACACTGTGCTTTCCCCCCTGTAATACTACACTTGACATTTCATTCATGTTTTCACTTGTATTTGTCGTTATTTTGAAAAAAAAAAAACACTGTACATTTCAATGAAAATGGAACTTTAAAGTTTAACTGATGGCGTAATAGTACACTAATTATAATAATATATCGTCATTTAAAAGACAATTTGGAGGTTTTAAATGTTGTATGAAATGAAGTTGTTGTCCCTCACAATCAGTTGTATTCTTTTTGTTAAATATACATTATAGTTTGTTATAGTCAAAGCAATTAAACTCCTTGGAATAAAGTAGTTACCGCTGCTAACATATACACTCAATCCCAAAGAGATGTCTTCTTTGCCGCTCTACACAAAAGAACTTCTCATTTCAGTTCCTATTTCGTCACATAATGTCCCATTCATCAGTGGTTTGTTGAGTTGTTGGGTAAATGAACTTGCTCACAGTCATTTGTGTGTATGTAAACTATATGTACAGGAGCAAAGACAAAGGATGTGATGATTTTTTTTTCCGGGTCTTAAAATTCTGAAAAAAGAAGAAGAAACACAAAAAGGAAATGAGGACATGGAGGGGAGAGGAAGTAAAATAATATATTGAATGAGATTTTCAAATCTGTGTGAGCAAGGAAGAAAGATGTAGGGGAGAAGAAGAAAAAAGAAAAAGGCAAAAGGCCAAGGAGCTACTCATACACTGTTTAACGATGTTACGGATAATCGAAGTTAACGAGCTCATTATCCTTTAGACATGGTTTGACTTGCTGAAATGAATCTTCGTATGCACATGTATATCTATTTTATTATTATTACTAATATGATGACAATCTTATATTTACATATATATATTTTGTCTATATTAGTTTTGTGTGTATAGAAGAGAGAGAGAGAGCGAGCGAGAGAAAACGTGGACAAGTGGTAGCGGCTTAACTTTGTACTTTGTCTGTAGTCTGCAGGTTGTCAAGTTTTTCTGTCAACTTGCTGATTGCGAATATTTTAGTAGGCTTTTACGCTCATTTAGGATCCGTAATTTGTATACATATGGAGAGGAATATTAAAAAAAATTCTGAGAAGACGGAAAATAAAATGAGGAATCTTTTTTTACATGCCGTTACATATACATACAGATGTACATGTAATGCACATCTGTAAACGTATGTATTTGAAAGTCGACCAGGGCCAAGTCATTCTCTCTGGAATACTGAAGGAAACAGAGAGGAGAGAATCAAGGAGAGAACTGTATAAAATAAGTAATGAAATGTATCGTATCGTATCATTTGTGATAATTAATTTTTATTGTCGTGCTTCTCCTGAAAAGTCTGTGGATGGATGTGAGTGCTTGGGAGGAAAAGGGGGGAAAAATGTGAAATGGCCTACAATTCATTTAATATCAAATCCAAATTCATTCAAATTACATGGGAATGTCTAGCTAGAGAGTCTCTGGACTTGGGTATGGTTTGGGTGTGGATGAACATGAGGCATGTCTCTGTCTCTATCTCTATATGCAGTTATAAAAATATAATGGATTTGTTCCACAAAACTCGTATACGTACTCTCATGACAATCCATGAGACAGACAGGGAGAGAGATAAATAAAATTGTTGAAATAATTTTGATGGTGTGTAATGAGAGGAGACGGTTGAAGAATCAAGACTAAAAATCTCACTCAAGTGGTAAAGAATGTTCTTATTGCGCATCCTTAGTTATGTATATATATGATAGTAATGACATCGTTATCAAATATCGACTTGCAACGTGTATGTTAGTATGGTCAGTACTTAAAAGAAAATATCAGAAGCTAAAACTCTTTCGACCTTCCTCTAGTCCTCTTGGGCTCGACGAAGAAATAAAAAGATTACATTTTTATCAACGATAAATCAAGGTCTTTTATTCTCATCTACAGTTGAACGTTGAACAAGTTTATTATCAATATGTATATACAGAGTACAGACGGACTTTTTAGCCAGTCCCAACTTGATACACACAAAAATGTACTATTTACCATTTTCTATATGAATTCAAGTCAATAATTTAATGTAAAAATATTAAGATTATAAACTTGTTTTTTTAAAATTTTATTTCTTGTATTGATTTGTTTTCCTCCTCCAACTGAATCGTTTTGAAAAAGAAACGGAAAACGGGAAAGATGAGGCTTGTTGATTGAGTAGAAACGTTTTTGCGTTTGAGGTTTTTTCATATTAGGTACTTGAAATTAAATTAGAACTCGTTTTGGAGCTTTGAAGCTTCTCTATCGTGTGCAAATCCAGTCCAATTGGAGGATAAGTCAGGAATTTCTAATCAAAGTGTTAAAGGAATTAAACTTGTCTGTATAAAAGGGAAAGAAAAAAACATTGGGAAACCAATAAATTTTTTCTATACAAGAGAAGAGGCCGGTACAAAAAAGGGCTGTAATTAAAACTTTACACATACATTTTACGGCATTTCAAGTACCAAAAGTAATAAAAAAAACTTGATAAATTTTGAATAGGGTTCAGTTCAAGCAATCAATACACAGTCGACACTCTTAATTCTGTGCTGCTATATCTCTCTGCTTACATTTCACAAGATATATATGCAAGCGAGAAAAAATGAGAGAGATGATGTTAAATTCACGAGTGTATAAATGTATGTTGATAGAGATAGATGGATTTGTAAAGGGTTTTGGAGTCTCCGGCAAACGGGAGGCAAAATGGTTTTTGACGATTTCAAGAGGTCTCTTGGTAGGAGAGCTCTCTCTCTCTCCTCTCTCTCTCTCTTTCTCTTTCTCTTTCTCTCTTTCTCTCTATGTTTCTCTATGTTTCACTCTGTAACCAAGATAAAATTATTGAAGAGGTGATGTGGATGTTTCATACGTTCATCTCAAATCCTAAAATTCATGAGCCCATCTTTCATGCTTTGCGGCGACTAACCAACAAAAACCAAGAGGCTTTCCTAGTTCATAGTTTACACATACACAGTCTGTACGCTGCTAGTTTTCTTCATGGAAGATTTCCTCGGAGGAGATACTCAGAGTGCGTACAATACCAGGGGTATAGAGAGAGATGAGGAGAGAAGCTGTGGATAAACCTTTGCTGTTGTACAAGTTAATGACTACGGAAAATCACACAGATAGGTATGAATGTAGAATCCCCAGTACTGCTCAGCTGAGAACTGATCCACGTACATACATACAGTATACAGTACAGAACCTTTGTGTGTGAAGTGAAACATTTGTGCATGAGTAGGTAGGTACATGTAAACAAAAATAAATTGCCGCATGTTCCATTGAAGAAACATGTATGGGAAAAGATGATTCGTTTCTCAATTTTTTTTTACGGCACGGTCGTCCGTTGTATTTTGTATTGTATATACAGTACTTATGTATACCTATATGATATATGTACTGAGTGAGCCTTTATACTTTATACAGTATAAGGATGAGTCAAATCCTTGTGCAATATGCTCTTTGTTTTGCATGGAGGATCGCAGTCGTAAACTGACTCTTAAAAAAATTCAAAAACAAAAGTACAAAAGTATACAAGCTTAAATTTTAAAGTCAGTAGAATAAAATTTTGAAATAATCGAGAGAAATCCTATACTCGATTACTGTCACTTTATTATTAAAATCCGTTATATTTATGTAATGTACAAGGGAACGAGCGAACAAGGGAGCATAAATGAGTAGCTTTGGATTTAATGTACTGTATAGAATGTGGGATTTGTGTACATGATTCCAGTAGAAATAACATTCATATCCTATCCATAAATATACCAAAAAAGTCCCTCACATCTCTTCTCATTATTAAACCAGACAGCGTCGCTTTTTTCCCCTTCGTCATCTTGGAGAATCTTGGCTGGAAGGCATGTAATGTCTGTTGGAGGGAGGCATGAAGCTACTCTATTCCAATACCTCTGTGTGACTTGCCCATGAAAATCCCTTGCCAATACCTCCAATGAGTACACACAAATGTTTTTAACTGTTGGGAATTAGGGTACTATTAGAGAGAGACAGAGAGAATGGCATTTGAAAGGAATTGATGGCAAAGGACATACAACAACAGAGAGAACAGAGACTCTCTGGACTTTGTAGGTTTATACGACTGCATTGCAATAATTTATATGTACACATACGTATATGCTGCAATGCAAAATGGAAATTTATTATGAAAGTTGTCTTTCTTGTTCTCTTCCATCCATAAATGGCCATCATCATGATTATCCATTGAAAGCCCAACCATGAAGAAACCAAAAGGCAAAGCCAAAACTAAATTCGACAAGTCTGTGTGTGTCTGTACGTTCGTGTAGCTTTCAAGAAGAAAAAACTAGCATGGCCAAAATCCAAAAATTCTTTGCAGTTAAAAAAAAAAATGTATAAAACTATAAGTTTTGTTGTTTGACATGCCATCGTATGGTATATTATAAATTATAATAAGCATATTTGTATCGTCCTTATACAATAGTAAAACTGTGAAATCACTTTTGTTTTTTTGTATGTATATGCACACAGGCAAAAAAATGGTTGTTGTTCAGATTGCCTTGGACATTTTTTTGTCATCTGGATTGTATTGTTTTGAAACTTCAAAATGCATTTACAATTGACAAAATTGAATGCCGTCTTTTTGAGAGTGACATGGTTCTGGGTTTATGTGTATGTACATGTAAATGATTCAAAATACAACGTAACCTGTCATGTTGAATAACAACAAATAATATCCTTGCTCTTGTCCGGTCTATACAAAGGACAAATACTGTTTGAAGATTAACAATTTTGAAGATTCTCAAGAGTATGCAGATACACAACCACCTAGTATTTCAATAATTTCTATATTGTGTAGGTTTTCCACACATTTGTATTCGGCTTTTCACTTTACTTTAGGAATCCATTTATTGTAGACGTTATGTATCAGTAATCTACACGGCATTGTATTGGACAATGGACAAGTGGAAGTTGACAGTAATTAGGTTGATTCATCGGTTGCATAAAATGCAAATTAATAATGATTCATTTCAAACCTTTGTATTACACACGTGTGTACACACATACATGATATGTGTACAAGATTAATCGAAAGCATCATAAATAATTCATTTGGAATTTTAACAAGGTATATATATTTCCGTTCATGCATCTATGCCGACTACCATATTTGTCATAGTTGCTCTGAATCAACCAAGTCTAGTTTGGTCGTCCTATCCTACATATAGTCACTATATTTTTTTATATTTATGCAATCCATAAACAGTTGAGATTTTCAAATATGTATTTGTTTTTGTATGCTGGAAACGGTCGAGAAAATAGTATTTTTATACTTTGAAGTTTTTGTAGTTTGGACTCGGATCTTGGGTTTTTCATCACTGGATTCAGGCTTAATCATGTTATGATTCCTTTATAGGCTTCAGCTTTATGACAAATGCATGAAACAACAGGGGAGGTGAAATATGTAGAGCTGAAAGTTAGAGCTTGAAATTCAAACTCGAGCCTGAAGTAGTAGTAGTAGTAGAGCCAGAACACCAGATAAAATGAAGCTCATTGTCATTGAGTTTATTGTCATAATATGCAGACAGAATTAGTGATATCATTTACATACACAAACCTTATACTCGCACACACAAGCTGTCAGAGTGTACGACCGTGTATTTGGCTATTTAAAGCTCATCCTGTGGAAATTGTATATGCATGCATGAATGCACCAGAGTAAAGTATATATGTAGTCTATTGACTCGTAAAAAAGATGCACATGTGTCAAATGATGAGTACAATTTTATTAAGTTTCAACTTGGAGCTTATTAAGATTTTTCTAATGTAACCATATATATCTATTGAGTGATTACTTTTATTACACTCATCGTGGATGTATGTACATCATATTGGACTGATGATATGAAGCAATAACATATGTTAAATTATGCTATAATCTCCTTTTGCTCCTGATGAATAAATGTTTACAGACAGAAATATAGATAGATGAATGGATAGTCGCGTGATGCATGTTCGCAGTATGACATAAGGTCATTGCAATGGATATGGATTTGGAATGCAAGTAATTTTTGCTATATACTCACAAATTTCTGAAAGGGAGGCAGGGCAGAGAGAAACGTTTTAAAATACAACTCATCCTGTCAGTTGACAACCAAGTACCAACTCTCAGTTGTCTGCTGGTTCTCTTATTTCATTCAAATTTCCATGTTCTATTCCAAAGGTTTCAGTCGAGTAATTTTTTAATTTTCAAACAAAAAAATCTCTCTCTTTCTCTCTTTGTACACTGTGGATTTTTTTTGAAACGTGTCAGTGTGAACTCATGGTTAAATAAAAGTTGAAAAATAAAACTTGTGCACATCATCCAAATGATACATCAATTTAAAAATTGTTTCCCCTTCTGTGTAAGTGAAAATTACGTAAATACGTTTCTAGCTAAAATTCTGTGTGTATTTGTGATGTTGTGTGTGTATTGTGAGCGGTGACTTGTGAAGTTTTTTTTTGTGTGTCGTCGCCCAACGTTTATTTGGTTAGGATTTTGGGATCTAGTTTATTTATCAACCAGTGTGTAAATACATCATTTTTCAAAGATTTCCCACTTCTATCTTCAAGTGTATTAATATATGTGAGGTAAAAACCAACTTAGAATATATTTGTACTGCAGAGTAATTTATGACTGTATTGTCATTTTAAATTGCTACTTTTTTTTCAACTTGTTAACTTTGTTTTGTCGGCTGCTTTTTTTTTTTTTAAAAAAAACTCTTCAAAATTCTAAGTCTTTTAGAGAAATGATGTAACATTTATAGGATTTGGTACATGAGAAAGATTTTGTAAAGGAAAAAAGTGAGTTCTACAAGTATATAATTGATGAGACGAATGATTTCTCATGAAAGAGTAAGTGACTGCTGAAGCTTTTACAACTCTGCACAGTAAATTGGAGACTTTTGTGCCCAAGTTGAAGAAGTGTCAAATGGATTTCATGAAAACCGTTTCTCATTAGTTGGTAGTGGTTGTGGAGTGTGAGGTTTGACACTTGACATGACCATGCTATGCGCTATCTTTAACACCAGTTATAGTCTAGTCACAACATGACTCTTGATTCATTCAAGTAACAAATAAATTTTGTCAAGCTAGAATGTTGAATGGGGAGAGAGAGACAGTTCTTGGAAGTAATAAAAGCTTTAAATGTACAATTTAATCTATGAATACAGAATGTACTCACGTACATATGGCGTACACCTGGGTGGTGGGAGGGAAGAGAAGGAGAGAGAATACATTCATCACGCATTCGCATTACCATAGTTTATTGACGGTGACAATAATTGAGAATTTAGATATTGAAGGAAATTTAACTATTCTCTGTTAGCCAAATATTGATAAATTTATTGAGAGCCTTCATCATGAGTCTGTTCACGCTTAAAGTAATTCGCTATAAGGCCGTGACTTGAATTATTTTTGAATTTCAAAGCATATGTCTGTAGTCTGTGTGGAGTATGGTATATGTCCTCACAACATATATACATATAGGAATATCACAGCATTTTTGGGAGAAGGAACTCCACTGACTGTGGATTGTGGATATATATATATATACATTCGGGATAGAGCGTCCCTAAATTTGGTCAAATCCAATCAATTCTGGGTTGCAAGTGAATTGTGAGCAACTCTCCGTTTGTGTATTTTGACTCTTACGACTGTACTCATTCTTTCGTCAAGTGTCTTTTCACAGTGGGAGAATAATCATCTGTAGTTTGTGGAGAGGGAAGAGCTATGAGGAAGGTGCGAAAGGTTGATGGAAGTTAAAGTCTCACCTGCCCACCTATAAAAAATTTATACAATGACCAACAGTGTGGAGAACAAATAAATATATATATAATAAAATAAAAAAACGCACACGCGTGGAGGAATTCCAAATGTTTTCATTAACGAACGATATATGTAAGGTAGTTTTTTCTCAAAGGACTTATGTGTGGGTAAGTATCTGTATATACGTGTGAAGATTCGTGAGTTCACTTAATGGCTTCTCCACACTACAGGAAACTGTCATATCTGTCAGGAGTCTGAATAGACTGGAGATGGAATATTTTAGTAATTAAGGGCGTATCATAGTTTAAATACGTCATTATTTTGTAATAATAAAGGTAATAATGAAATTTGAATAAGTGATTGGGAATCGGTATTGTTTTTATGGATATGCAAAAGTTTTCGGCTACTTTTTCTACTTAAAGCCAGTCAAATAAGAGCTACACTTCTATGCTGAAGAGAAGATTACAAAAAAAATCCATTTAGATTTTCGATTTGGGAAAATTTTGTTTTTTTTTGTTGTAAATTCAAGAGATTTCAAAAATTCTCATATAAACAAGATGAAAAATTTCTTTGATGTGTAAGAAATCACACACAAGTCTTTATCGTGTGTGGTATTTTTTTGTGTTAAATAAATAGCTATTAACCATATATGCCATGAAATTCCGGCTGCTTGGGCTTTGCTCACAGAATACAAACTTTGATGATTATTTAAAAAATAATCTTATCTATTATTTAGACGCTATATGGTGAAAATGTGTGCATGGGAATTGTGAATGTGCACGTAAAAAAAACACACATACCAAACTCGGTACATTCTGCCAGGGTTTTACAAAAGCACTCAGGCAGACTCTAAAGAGAACATAGAATGCATAATGACAATAATAATAAATAAACAGAGGGAAATGTGAAAGAAGATCGTTTTTTAGCGTAAAAACTCGGGATAAACGTGTACACATTACTTATGCAAATGTGTGTGTGTGTACTGTGTATGTGTATGTGTAGCCTTGCTGATGGGCTGACTTGAAATGGATGGATTTCCATGTGCCCCACGTACTATTATTCACTGTATGCATAACGATCATATAACTTTCAGTTCTCTCCCGTTTTGGATCTCTTGTGGCGAGGGAATGATAACAATATACATATACATCTGCACAACCCCCATGAATGAGATGATCTTCCTCTTGATAGTATCTACACTATTATATCTACATCTTCACTTACACGATAAGCACACACTGTACATACACTCTGCACAAGGAAAATGGTTCTAACACTCTATATAAGCCCCATAAATTTCTTAACGCTTACGAACATCTCAACTACTCTAATACTTTTGTTCTACCTTTGGTGGAACGATTCTCTCCCTGGTTCATTTCTCTATCGCTCCACACTCCGCAGACATACACATACACGAAGACTCATAGACGATATCTTGTTAGTTGAGAAATGGATAATTTTCTCATAAAAAACCCTTTTTGTCCTTGATCATAATATTGTTATTGAGCTCAGAGTTTTGCTACTGTTACTGTCATCCCATGTAATGGCAAATATGTACACAGTCAGAGTTAATGAGAGAGTGTCTTCACCAGTTAAACAGGTATTATAACCTCTAGAAGTCTAGAAGCTTCATTGGACATTGGGAAAAAATATTTAAACAATGAGCGTGAGAAAACGTTGGGGATTTTATACCCAACAAGGATCCTTTATCATGGTTTTTATTTTTATTGTAGTCATACTTTTTTAAACAAAGCACATGAGTGCAAAGAGTAAAATTGTGTGTGGTACACAGCTACGAGTATTTTAATTAATCAGAAAAATTAATTTGTACATAATTTAGATGTGATTTATATGAATTATGTAAAGGATATAAGGTCTGAGTTAATTTTGTGGAGGGTGTAGACTCTGTACACTGTTTAGATTTAGAATGTTCTCATCAGGGTTTGGATGTGGAGTGTTGGATCTCCTTCAAGTCATGAAATTTTAGGAATTCATAGTAATCATGCTCTGTTGGCCCAAGCCAAAGTTACCTACATATAGTTAAAAAAAATATACTTTGTTTGTCGTGTGTTCGTTACTTCGTTGGTAGTTGTGGGCGAGCGTGTGTGTGTGTGTGTATCCGTATCAAATGTTGGGTGAAAGATATTCTATTTGTGGTGTGATACACGTAGGGTAGATTTTGTATATGAGGAGCAAAGAGCCAAGTTGTTCGTTGCATGTATATAAATATAATACTATAAGGCAATGCATGTATGTAAGTTGCTATGAAAAATTATGGATGGCTGCATCTAACGAGTCGACGACTTAATTCTGTCCTGTGGCTAGAAATGTTTAGTTTAATTCATAAATTTATAAATAAATTATATAGATGTGGTATAAAATTTAAATGTGGATGTACAGAAAATGGTGATTATTGACACTTGTATTGAGGTTGACTGAATGAGAGACAGAGATAAGCACATAAAAATGATAGGTATACTCACACACAAACGTACGTACATATATTTAAATGGTTGAGTCACATTCATGTTATGACATGAATACACTGCCATAAATATTGGTATCAGTCAGCTTCCTGTATTTGTTGATTATTTTGTTTTGTTATACATTTTAACTTGGGTTAAGCAATGCATAAACTGAGTTAAACGACCTACATAGTTATAGAAGTTGAAAATTTTCCTCGTGTGAACGAAAGGAAAAAAATTGCCTCTTCGCCAATTGCTTCAGATCATTGTCATTGTTTTTGTTTCCTTCACCCAAACGTAGGCTGTGTATTTATTTCATTATACAATTTATTACCTGTTACTTTTACAAGGCAAACTTTTCATATCGTCTTATACTATGATTCATGTATAAATTTGAATTATTACCAAAAAAAAAACATCTGCATATCCATGGAAGTAAAACAATATTCAACAGTACATATATTTATCATGAACCAATGAAAATTTAATACCGCCCTGCTTTCAGTAAAATGTGTATCATGACATTCGAATTGTTTGTACTCTGTTCTCTGGATTGAACATTTTATTCTCCTTCACACAAAAAGTTTGAATTCATTTTGTATAGTTTTTCTATTCTCTCTTTAAATATACAGATAGTGTTTGACATATTGTGATATCGCGTAGTACAAGGGAAGAGTGTTGTTCGAAGGAAAATTCATAGTGAAATTATCGACTATATACTGACATGTGGAAATTGGATTTTTAAAACTAACGTTTGTTTGTGCCAGAATAGCAAATGTTTGACAGTCGGTGTGCGTATGAGTCTGTGAGTCATCAGCAAATGAAAAGATAATGTGGAAACGTATGCTTCCCTGATTTTCCATGTGATGGATCACATGAGGAGAATTGTGTTTTGAGTTTTGTTCGGTGGAAAAAAGAAACGGGAAAAGAAGGAGGCGAAGAAGAAGAAGGAGAAGAAGAAAAAAATCGGAAAGAATGATATAAATCTGTTCAAGTGAAGAAGAACGGAACGGTCGAGTTGAGTTCAGGGGTAGAGTCACTATGTACGGATCAGAAGGCTGCTGTATTTCTCTTGCTCCGGTAAAGTTTGAAAGTTTACCCTTTAAAAAAACAAGGGGATTTATGCTGGTTTTCCGGAGTTATTTTTGTCGTCCATTCAGAACCCATATACACACTTAGGAAATTCATGGTGCCGTACCCGGCTTGGCTAGAATCTGATTACATTTCTGTCTATGTACTGTACTTACCTATATGCATCCGTGTACATAATATTTATAGATATAGATATATGTAATGTGAACAAATACACAAAAATACGTTTAGGGAAGTCATGGTGAAGAGAGTAAAAAGAGGACCCGTCTGTACACATTGCACATCGTCTATCCAAATATACATGTATAAGAGCGTATACATATAAATTCATTGAAGGTATACAAATGAAGAGTGCAACGACTAACTAGTTAATAGAAAATTACATGTAAGAAAGGAAACGAATAGACGTACCGATGTATATGTAGTATGTATGCATCTATGCATAGTGTATAATGTGTGAGTAAATGTTTACATTCATACATGCACACGTTGAGCTAAAGACAAAGTTCTACATGCTGGTTTAACTGGGAAAGTACACAAGTTGAAAGTTAAAATACTTGAAATTCATGAAGCAAAATGCAATGTGGTACATTTATCAGTGATAGGTAGAGAAGGAGAATGGAAAGAGATCACCATCCTCCTCATTTCTTGCACTTCCAATCCTCAAGACTTTTTACAATATTTATAACACAGTTAACTGTAAAAGTAGTTTAGAGAGGAAGGCAGAGAGAGAGAGAGTGATTAAATGTGTGAGTGTTAGTGCAATCTTTATAAACCCCGACAACGGCCTGTACTCTATGTATCTACAATCTACAGTATTCTACAGACTTTTGTGCATGGATAAAGAATATATTGTAATTTTCAATATACAAATATAAATTTATTTTATACATTGTCTTGTTATAAGAAAGATGTACACACACGGTTTTTTAAATCCCATATGCACATAGGATTAATTTTTTGCACAAGAGACTTACGCAAGTAAACGAGGTTACATGTTTCTCTAGCAGTTATATGTACAGTGATTCAAAATAATGTGACTTTACCGTCGCTTCCCCGTATCCGAAAGTGTTAAAGAAAAAACCAAGAGCTTCGGATTATTCTCTCTCGGATTTTTTTGTACCCATTGCAGAGCATCTAGTTGAAGTATATTTCTCCTATTGTATTATAATGTTACATATTGTGTACATTTTATAGATGTGTGTATATATATACTTATATATATTCTGAAACGTTCTCAACCGGAAAGTTTATATGTATAGATTTTATATCCCAGTTTGTCTTTCGTTTTCGTTTTTGTTCGATTCGCCTACAGGGAGTTGAATTGTAACGGAAGAATTACGCTATGTATTCTCTGTGCTAATTCAAAACTTGAGATTGTCTTGGGTTTACATGTCTCAAGTCTCAACACATTTCCAAATTTCCGAGCTGTCAGCAGTGAGAAGTCAGCACAGGAACGCTCCTCAATCTTATGCAAAATCACACAGTGTACAGTGTGTACCCTCCACCACACACACTGTTTGCAATATATATTTTTTGAGGCTTCCTCTCAAGTAGCGATTGTGGATAGGAGTGAAGAATTATCATTTGAAAGACGTTTGCAAGAAAGAATTTTGACATACAAATATACAAAAAACATATACATACAAAAAAAAACGCTTTGGGAAAACGTACAAAAAAAATAAATAGTTAACGTGAATAGTGATCGGGTTTATACGTTTTGTGAATATTCAAAAAGGGGGTTTGTTCAACGTTTGTGAAATTTTAATACGTATTATTATCATATTTTTCTCCCTAGTAATTATCACAACTTACAGAGAGAATGAGTAATGAGTATATCATTGCATCATGTTGTTAAGAATATGTATGCAGTGTGGAGGGTTGTCCACGAGCTACGAATCTTAAAATCTTGAGTGCTCTTCTTGTTGTTATCGTCGTCGTCGTCTTGATCGTTGTCAAGAGCAGGAAAAGGGATCTTCTCATCTTCTCCTTGGATTGACTTCGACCCAGTTATTAAAACAAACGCAAAATGTCAACTGTCAAGACATTGCGGCAGTTCTGTAAAGTATACGATCAGTATTATTATACATTTGTATACGGTACAATCTCTGCAGATTTTCTATAGTGTTGTGACGTATCTCATCATATATATATCATTGAAAACACTTGTACGTGGTGTGTCTGCGTCTGTGTTTTTGTGCTTGTGCTTACTATCTCGAGTATTTTGTGAATGTGACAAGTGTGTTTTAAATCTGCTTTGCCATGTTGGGTTTGTCTGCTTGTACGAAGCAACAGAACGAATTCAACTTGGCTTATCATCATCATGGCGAAAGTGGAAATACAGGCAAAAATGTAAGATGATTAAGGATAGAAAATGTTCTGTCCTGTTCATTCCAAATATATATTAATCAGTATTTACATTTGAGAGTTGGACATTCTCTCTTCATCTGTTCTATGTGCATATATCTGTAGTTAGTCAAGTTAGTTGGTTGGAAGTCTTGAGCTTCCTTTAGTTTTATCTTCTTTTAATTTTAAATGTGTATATAGAATTCCTTCTAAGGGCGCTTTATACTTTTTATTTCTTGTTCTTTTTAAACTCAATTCTGAATGCACAAACGTGTCACAGTCATAGCACTCTTCACATAGTCATATAGCAAGCATCTGCTATAGTTCTGGTTTTTATTTGCCAAATACTAAATACGCGTAGAAAATTACCTTGGAGTTCCTTACAAATTTTGGGACGTTGTAGATGTGTGTATTCATTACAGTGTCATACACATTGAATTTAATGTAGAAGAATTTGACTTAGAAATTCTTCTTGTAGGCGTAGTTTTTGTAGGTATTCCATTTACTCAAGTTTAGAAGCTCTAGTGAGTTTAGAGTTTTTGTGTTGGATTCGTTTGTTGCAAATGTGCAGCCCAACGCATGATGGACAAAAATCTCCATCGTCAGTCGGCGTAGCAGGTCGTGATTGTTACCATTAACCATTACATTACACTATATAATATTATTGTAAAATGTGTGTGTGCCCAACCACCGTGCAAGAGGAAACTGTGTACACAATACACATCTACACATACACATTACAGTACAGAGTATGTATTAGTTAAAGTTTACCATGTGCATTTCATGGGGACGAGTATGACGATAGAAAAGAAACGGAGTGGTGAAAAAAAACTGAAAGTATCTACATATATTATATCTATGTGTATATACGTGTGAGATATTGTTTGGATATATATATGTACAAGTACGCTCACGAATTTTTAATGGTATTGTTCTATTGTGTTTTTGGCGATTTCATTTCTCCATGTGTTATGTATCTGTTTTTCGAACAATATGATTACAGTGTCAATGTTAATTTTGTATTACAGAGCCCACCCATAAACATCACTAAAAGTCAACCGATTGTGTCACAAGGGAACACACGTTTCTCCACACGGGCATCTCTCAGGTCATGGACGAGGGCAACCACAATGGATAACCCAGGCATCATACCATTTCTCCAACAAGCTCTAGCTCTCAGGTTTGTTACAATCCTCACATTTTTATACATTTTCTACAGGATATTGGGTGATGTTGGTCAATGAAATTATATAACAACCACAGTGTACAAATATTATGATGTAATATACGGCTGAATATCAAATATCAGTACTCATATATATAATATAAGATATATAGGCAAAATAATTCAAGATTTTCTTATTATCAATAACATAATAGATTTATTTAATTACGTACTACAATGTAAATCTATCAATGGAATCTATATACATAGTTAAGGTCGAATGGATGGAAGACAGAAAATCCATGTGCTGACAAATATTATAGTAATGATAGTGATGAGTACTTGATAAAAATGATTATTATTAATAATTATTGAAAGGACAAGTTGTGAGAGTTGTCTGTCTGTCTGTCTATCTGTTTCTTCTCACAAGTCCAGATATAAAACTCTACACAACATCTTTATGTACGTACATACATTTGTATGTATATCTTTGGATTTCATAGTAGTAATCGGTTTCTTTCGTGAATTCATTTGATTTTCGATTGGAATTGATTGGTGTGATTTGATTATTATTACTGCACGTAGTCTCTCGGAAACAAATCTGCAATCTGATACATACAGCCTCAAGCTGAATATCTTTATTATGATTATGATGACCACAGACATTTCCACGTCGTCATTTGATTGCACTGGCTTGGCATGGATAGCGATGATTGAAATATGTTCAATACATCTATACAAATCTACCTACATGTACTATATAGACGGATTCGATATTTAGTTTTCCTTTTGTACACTTAATGCCTATTTCTTTTGTACAGTCGTATGATGAATCGTGCTTAAATTGTATAGAACGACAACGTCGACAGGGATAGAGACAGAAAAAAAGTGTAAGGTTGAATGATTGAATTGGATTTTTACACTTATGTTGCTTCAATTATTTTGTCGAATTTGTGGTCAAGGTAAGAGGTGAGGCAATAAGAAATTGAAGAGACGACGAACCAAAGGATACAACAGAAGAAAATTCTTAGAATTTTTGTATCACTCAAAAACTGTAGAGCAAAAAATTTACTACTGGTAAATATGCAGTCGCTTGGAAAATATCTATAGATTCTGTAGATACCAAAAAGATTTTTTCAGAAGTATGTATACCTATACCATACGATACGGATACATATACGATACTCGGCAGCAGTCTCTCCTACGTGTCCCCACAATATTCTTCGTACCTAGTTAAATTCTATTCTAGCAGCTACTAGATAATAAAACCAGATGACTAATAGGTAATAATGGTAACTCAAGCAAAAAGTTATATTATTAATGGCAGAATTAATTTGCCATGGCTCATAAGCACCTTTCAAACCATTGAACACGTATACAAGTAGATAAAAAAGACAGGAACAAAAAATTTGCATGGTAAAAAAAGTTATATGTATTATGCTATTAAAATGCAAAACTCCTCTTTAAAAATAGCACATATGGGCTCTGACTCAAACGTAACAAGTTTTAATGAACGAGTATAATTGATATGGAATTATTTGAAATCTGTGTGGTGCGCACCTGCGGTCTTGAATTTAAAAAAAAAAAAAAGCCAGCCTCACGTGATTTTTTCTAATGAAATTCCTAGTCGTTTCCTTTTATGAAAATGAGAATTTTATGATAAATATTGAATTCATAGTGTTTACTTTAGTTCCCTTTATCCTGTTATTCTCTTAGATGACTCAAAGAAAGGGAAATATGTATGTTGTATGTACCTATGAGTATGAGATGGAAGGAAACTAGAAAAGAAAAGAAAAATATTTGCTTGATACCTGAATAGTTATGGTACAAGCTGTGTGTGTGTTTCAAAAAAGTTTTGTAGTTCTTGTACGATTTGATTTGATTGTTTGGCGGATGTCAGGATAATTTTTAGATAGAGAAGGATAGGAAAGGAATACACACACAGAGAGGCAAAAGAAGTAAAGATGAAAAGTGGCTTTGATGTAATTTGTTGGTTGATTTTTTTATATTCTATTCTAGATATCGTGAAATGCTCAATACATATCTGCAGCAAGCTCCACCTTGGTTTCAGTCTCATATGGGTACAACAGACCTAGAAGAGATTTGTCCAGTGGTTTACCAAGTTTTCACAGAAAAAAGTTCCAGTATATATGGGACGACCACTTCAAAGAAACTCTCATCTGAAAGACAAAATGACAGCTATAAACCAATACTCGCTCACCAAATTTTCGCCAAAATGGTATGTGTAATACATTTTCTGTCATGTTTTGTGTGTGTGTGTGTGTGTGCTGCTTGTATGAGTATTCCAACTTGAGGTCATATAAATGTGTCTATGTGTATACCTAAGTATATATATATGTATTATGTCTGTGTACTGAGGACTTGTCATAAACTGTGAAAGGTTCTCTTTCCGCTCAGGTTTACTTCCTCTCTTTTCATCTTTCTCTGTATAGCCACCCTCGTAGAAATATGTTTTTATGTTTACCTCTATGTATTTTACACACAGTACTTTGTGGATGTATATCTCTCTATTTGTATCTCACATTGATGCTTTTCTGCTTCCATTTTTTATTGCCATTGTGTGGAAAGTTGTCGGCTTTTAAATGAAAAAGCAAAATTTTTCAAACGAAATTTCACAAGAGTCAGCTTGTGCCTATTTACTCGACTTGCTTTACTTTACTCTTCATCTTCATCCTCATGTGAACTACGACTGGTTATTACATTTTAAACATGAAAATTGAAAATGGAAAGGGAGCGATTAGACTTCATTTGTAATTTTGATGAATTGATTTGATTTTGAACTTTGGTGTGCTACACAGTATACAGCTACAGACAGATATTTACCAGGCGCGTATAGCAAAAGAAGAAGAAGAAAAAAAAATAGAAATAAAGGGAAAGGGGATCCTACACCATCGTGTCGTTTCATAATTCACAAGTTGAAAAATTCCTTTTGTCATATATACAGTCTTTCAAATTTCTTAGATCTGGCACTCTCCCTGTATTGTTATGACAAAATAACTTGAGGCTAGTTAGACTGTGGATATATATTTTTATATATATTACAAAAAACATCAACTTTAACATAATTCTCTATTCTACAGATACTATGACAGAGTATATGAATACTTTGAATAGAGGAATGTTTCTGGTTCAATTGAAAGCACATGGATTTTCATCTTTTTGCTCAGGCATTTGCATATTATCTATTACAGTTTACAGCATTTACTCGGCTTTTGTCTATTTGCTCAAACTCTTAAACGAGTAGAGAAATAGTAGAGTAGAGATAGGTAGAGAGAGAGAGAGAGAGAGAGAGAGAGAGAGAGAGAGAGAGAGAGAGAGAGAGAGAGAGAGAGAGAGGAAGTTACAAGGAGTATAGGTACTAGAGACTCGACTATTGAAGATTTAAGTGAATGTTGGAAACGTGCATTGAGTACTCGACAGAAGATTTATTGAAGTTGCCAACCACTCATGAAATATTCATGAAGCGACTGGACCCTATGAATAATGAGATAAGTGTAGATTATGCATGCATAGATAGGTAGGTAGGTGTATGAAGAAGATGATGACTATGATGATGATGATGATTGTCTATCTATATGTGTACACGTTCAATGACTATGACTATGCATGTTGTTCACTTCAACTGGATTTGATAGGTGAATGGTAAAATATGAGAATGAGATGCTCATCTCATGTACCAAACGGCCGGACGACGACGGCAACATGAGCACAAACACAGTAAACCAGCTAATCAGTATATGCAATAATAATAGACACGTCAGTGTTGAGCATTTTTTTTTGTTTCGCTTTAATCTACATATATGCCAGTATACGATATATATATACCGGTATATAGATGAATGGATAATGGTAGTTGCTCAGGCACATCTCTGGCTACTTGTCACTTGTAAACAAAATAATGCTTACTATGAAATTTCGATTCAGTAGTATTTATCTATAATTGCTCAAATCCTTCTTCTCCTTTTCTTCTTTACATCACTCAATAAATTACCAGTATATATAATACACTGACTTTGGAGTTTCGAGTAGAACTTGGAAGACGTTTTCCTACGACAAAATACAAAATACAGCTTGACCACATGAATCATGAGCTTGTGTACTGGGTAAACGGTAAAGGATGCACTAACCAATGCAATAACTTCGTGTCAGTCGTGTGGAAAAATAGGAAATCCCTGAAATCTTTACTTTTTTTTTACATCCTTTAAGCCTCTTCAAATCTCGTACAATTTTTTTTTTCATGGGGTTTCCATTTTGAGTTTTCATATATTTCAACAGTATAGGCTCCAAGTTTGTATGCATAAACTTGACGTTCAGATATTTACATTCATAACTGGAACAAATTGTTTAATGACGAGACGCGAGTAATAACAACAACAAACCCCGAATGCAAAATGCAGAATGCAAGTTTGAAGAGAGAAAAAAGTTGAAACTATATACACACATGCATTTACACACACACTCTATTACGGTTACAAGCTGAAATCATGTGAAATATTATGTTAGGGAGAATTTATTGCTCCATTTTTTAGACAGCCAACATCTTAACCTAATACAAATTGGGGTTTTTTTTTTTTAAATAAATTGTTAAACTGATAAAACAGTTTTGTGAGAGTCAATATTTTCCGTGTTGATTCCCATCCTTCAAATATTTATAAACAATCCTGATTTGCTGTTTTATTTGTACAGCTTTGAAAGCCTTTGCAATTGTAAAATGAATGGTGAAAGTATGGGTAAATTATAGCGAGAAAATTGTATTGATCTTTCCATTTCGGGGAGGATGAAAAAGTCTAAAAAAAAGAAGATATTTGTAACATTTTTTTTATTTTCGTTTTGTGTGCGTATAGAGTGAAGATGACAATTCGCGAGCATTTTGGTTGGAGGGAGAAAGTGGAAGTGGAAAAACATTGTTGTGTTGTAGGATTTTGAGTGAATGGGTGGCTTACCATTCGTACAATTACACAAACAGTCCACTGAATACACGGATCGGTGAGTTCCAAGTTGTTTTCTATGTGCCACTACGAGAAGTTCGAGGTTCACTAAGCAGGTTTTTGATGCGGGAGTTGATACCCAAGCGTTCAATTCTGTCCAGAATGAAACCAGCCAACGTACTAAAGTGCTTGAATCTCTTGGGAAGCAGCATGCTTTTGATTTTGGATGGACTGGATGACGTGACTGATGAAGATCTTCTAAAAGAAATTCAGGATGTCCTCAATGGACAGATGTTTCCACAATGTATGGTTTTTGTCACTTCAAGGACTCGTCCTCCTCAAAAACTTCCGCCAAGTACGGAAGTACGCAAGTTTTTGGTTAGTGGAATGGATTCTACTCAAATTCAGTGCTGTATCCGGAGATATTTTACAGGGAGAAAGTTTCGAAATGAAACACGAATGGCAGAGATTTTATCCGACCGTCATGATTTATGTTCTCTGGCTTCCAATCCTTTTATGTGCCTTTTGCTGTGTTCCGTATTTGAAGAGGTGAGTACACATTTATATATATGAAATACATTCCAAACTGTACAACTGTATTCCTCCCATATATACCACATGATTACGCACTTGTTCCTTTTATATACAGTCCATAGACTTTTTTAAAATAAAATTCGACTTCAAATGATCACTTTATCTATCTTTCACCTATATAGAATTCCATAAAAGCACCCCGTATACAATTTTCTTTCCACTATTTTACAATCAACATTTCAAATCTTAATTGAATTAGGTGGGGGATGTTCCGGGATCCAATGCGGAACTCTATTTATGTCTCATCCGGAGTCTCATCTACCAAAATGGCCTGATAAAAGTTGACACAAATAGTTCGTACAAAGACAACTCCATTCCAGCAAAATATAGAAAAGTTTTGGAGGATTTTGGGAAACTTGTACTACATCAATTGAGTGAAAGTCGAGTACATTACTCGGAATCGGAGGTGATGGACTACTGTCAAAACATGGAAATTGTTAAATGTGGAATTCTGTCCAAATGGAAAGGTTTTTTCCGTAAAACACCCAAAAAATCTTCAGCCTACCCGCTGACACTTCTTCACCCGTCACTCAACACTTTCCTTGCCGCTTACTACCTCGCCACCACTGTCAATTATCCAAATCTCTTTCGGCGTGAAATGGAACTTTTGCCTGGCATTGAATTACTTCAAGAATGTCAAGTCCGTACTCAAAATCCAGCCTTTTCTGTCCTTGTACTTGTAATGGAACTTTTACATAAGAATGCGTACTCGGCATTTGCAACTATGAATCTCTTGGATATTTCTCTTAATCATCTACTCGCGGTAAGTCAATTCTAGATGTTCAGTTCTAAATCTTTATGTATGTAGTATATTTTTAGCATTTCATTGACAGATGAAGGAAAAAAAAGCTCCTATGGAAATTCAATCTGTATATAAATAAAATATGTGAAAAAATTCTTTTAACAGTTTTTGAGGGCTGCCGGTTTCTATGAGAGTAACTTAAGGGCCGTATGTTCTATCATGCGGTCACTGAAACACGTGTCCATGAATGTGGGTTCAGAATGGGTGTCGGAATTGAAACAAGTTTTGGCCAGTGATCATTGTCCTTGTGAGTCATTGGAGATTGTCATCAAACCAGGTTACTCCTTGTCCAGACTCATTGAGGGGCTTTGTGTTAATGAAAGTATCAGTTCAGTGAAATTTTCAAGTGTACCCGGTCAAGATTGGAGTGGTGTGGAAGTGAATTTGATTTGTGGACAGTTACTTCAACTTCTCAGTGAGAAGAAACTCAAGTGTTTGGAAATCTCAATGACCTGCCTAGAAGACAAAGAACATTCACGTTTCCAAGCTGTTGTGGACTCACTTTGTTTTGTTCTATCTAAACAAATCCCACTCCAAAAATTAGTTTTAGATATGGATTTAACATCTCCGCAAGTGATTCAGTTAGCTTCATATATTAAATGCCATGAATTCATCGATATTCTTCATCTTCCTCATTTGGGATGTGGGCCATCCGGTTTGAATGCTATTGCTGATCTCCTCTATAATAAACCATTCCTGTAAGTTGTCAATGAATTTTATAAATGTTTTCTCAATAAAATTTAAAATTCTTGCTTCCAGGAAATATTTAAGGCTTATAGCAAGAAGTCTCTCGTTTCTCAATAGTTCTTGTTTACTTTGGAAAAAATAATGACAATGCTTTCACTCCCATTGACTTTTAGCTCACTCTCACTTGCTGGTACTTGGCGCTCTACAAATGATATTGATGATATGGACATTGTGGTGGAGCCTGCACCATTGAATAGCCCATTTCATATTGGGACCATGTCCAGTTTAAATAAAAGTGATTTTAGTTCTTTACCACGAGCAATCAACGGAAGTATTAAATCCCCGTCCATCCGCCGGAAGAAAATGAGTCACTTAACAGAGAATGACAAAAGAAATTCAGACTCTGCTCTTTTCCAAAGGAATTTTCTACCACTCCCCACTTGTGATCAAGCAAATCATGAATTTGATGGTTTTCATAGTATTTTCTCGGTGCTTCGATTCACTGACTCAAATTGTAATTTGAAATCTCTTAATATTGGGAAATGTGTAATGGGATGGGAGGATGTCATCTGTCTAGGGTAAATTTTTACATTTCAGTTGCAATTCCATAATTTAAAGCAAGCAGATTAAACGATTTTCTAATGAGTGAATTTTTTTGTGTGAGTGTAGAGAGACGATTCGTAAATCCACTTGCTTGGACTCACTCCGCATGGAAGGAATGAAACTTTGTGATGTTTTGCCGGTTCTCTTGGGTCTCCAAGAAAATTCGTCTCTAAAAATGCTGGACTTGTCCTCACCCCATGTGGTAAGTGAATAATAATTTATCATGATCTAATGACGGACTTGCATACACATACACAAAAGAAAGCAATAATAACTACACTTTTATTTAAAACATTTGATTTGAAGTTACAACAATAATGCAACAATAATACAACAATAATGTATACATTGGGAATTAATCAATCAATAAAATTATTCCAGAGTCGGATGACTTCTAAATATAGCCTCTTTACATGTTTTTCTCACGCAGGTCATTGGAGATGATGCACTTCAATTAGCCTGCCAAAGCCTTTCAAAAAATCACACGCTGAGACTCCTTTCGCTTCAAGGATGGACATTCTACATTGAGGTAAGAAACGGAGGCTACAAGCAAAAAAAAAAAAAATACACACAAAATAGAATAAAAAATTACTACGCATGTACCCACTATAGAATTTTCTAACCGACTTTTCGGTTGAGGCACATTTGACGATAGATAACACAGTCGAAGGGAAAAAACGACCATTAGTCTCGCTTCTCTCCCTGATTTACACCGTTTCCTCGACTTTTCTGTGACCCACATCCTTTGGAGTCACCCCACCGCTTTACTTTCACTCTAAAAAAAAAAAAGGGAGAAGAAGCTTTCTGAAATTGAGAATCGTTCTTTTTGCTTATCGTTCTCGTCTTTTTCCTTCTCCTTCTTGGAGATGCATTGAAAGTCAGCCAAAATCTGCTCTGATTTTTTTCTCTGACGTCGAACGTGCATCACATAATCTCATCATCTATACACATCTGATCTTTCCCGTAGCTTTGAGGAAGAAAGAAAAAAAATTCTTTCAGTCTCCTCTAAACTTGAGACTTTCCTCCCTTTTTTTCATTCATTCAACGTCTCATGCATATTTGGATTGAACGTCTTTGATCAGCATTGTCACTCCTCATTTCTCAGGATTCACTTTTAAACTTTTATGCGTTCGACTAATAGAAAATGACAGAGAGGAGTGAAATAGTGTGATGGCTGGACACGGATTGGTTTCTCGATAACACACACATACACAAGGAGAGTTCAATTCAAATCCACGTGTCTGTGAAACGTAAATCGTATCTAACTCAATTGGAAAAAATCATCATCGCCCTCTTCTTCTTGTTAGTCTTGGTATGTATCTGTACTTGGTACTTCTTGCGGTGGATTCGTATACGACAAACGAATGAGTTGGCATCTACAATTTGACCATTATAAGATTTGAATTGCTTCGTGCAAAGATGTATAAAATTATGTAATTTTCTTTGGACATGAATGACTCCATTCCATTTCACACTGCAGTCCTGTGGTACTATTAATGAAGCAAAAGGTAATAAATTATTAGAAATGACTGGGATTAAATTAATGTCCTGCTGCTTCTTTCATCTTCTTCACAGATGTATGAAGAAGGGAGAAGAAAAAAACGGAATAGGAAGTCAATGAGCATCACGGTATTTTTTCTTCATATTCTTCTTTTTATTCTTCCTCACTCTGCCGGCAGATATGTACAGATATAGAAAAAAAACTAGAGGAAGAGAGAGAGAGCGAGCGAAGTTGGTGGGTGTACACGCGAATATCACGGCATTTATTGCAAATTGCACGGTTGGAGAACGTTCAAAGAGTCAATAAGGCAAAAGTCATCGAATGGAATAGAAGCCAATCTAGGATGTATTGGACTTGTAAAGTTAGTTCTTGTCGGTCGAGACTGAAGAGTCAGAGATGTAGAAAGAAAGGAAGAGAGAGAGAGAGAGAGAGGAGCTAGAAAAATATATGGTTTGGTTAGAAATAGAGATAGAGAATAGCGGAACGCTCTTTCCTTGATTACCCCATTCATTTTGAGAGGAAAGGTTTTGTCCTTGTATTACCTTGTGCCTTGTGGTGGTATCTTCGATATGGTTCTTCCCGTTTTCGGTTCTATCTTTCTCCTCTTTCCTCCCTCTTTTTCCTCGCATAAAAGAATGGAAGCACTTTTTCCCTCCTCTCTTTTGATTATCATTCATGCAATCATCTGATCTCACAGTTCTGGGCTGCCTCATTGAAATGCTCACAGAGTCCAGATCCAGAAAAAGAGAGAGCCTGAGTCTATTACACACTCGTTTCCAGCTCAAAAGTTCCATCTGAGTGTGTCCTGTCTGCCAATGTTTGTGTACGCACGCACATACGGGAGTAGTATATATATACAATATATGTATATGCAAGTCCCTGTACATGTATGAGTGAGTGTGTAGATCTTGACTTGACTTGGCCTTAAGGCAACGTTGGACTCCAAATAAGGAAACCTAACCTATTACCTGTTGTGTAACATTATTACCTACGCCTGCTACATTGAATCACATCACATCACATTATCTGCTCTTCACAAAAGCTCCATCCAATGATCCTCTGATCCTTTTACCAGTCCCATACAGATACGATATATGCCGTACAAGATACACACACAGTTCAAGAGTTTATCCACTCTTTTTTTTTTGGCTAGTTCTAAACTTCTAATCTGACCATGTTATCTTTGAATTTGAACTATCTGGAATTAGAATTGGCTATCATTTTATCCTTCCCTCTTCCTCTCTCTTTCTACTGTAATCTTTTTTAACAAAATACTAAAGATTCAAGACGCATTCGAACAAAATACATGGCTTTCATTTCCTTCATCATCGGGATAACTTGAAATTGTTCTACGAGCCATGTTCGTAGTATAAATAATGTGAATGTGGACTTACGATTAGATAATGTGTTTTGATTTTGATGAAAGAGTACCGGAGAGCTCGAGTTTATTTCATGTAAATAAATTCTGTAATAATATACGATATAGATAGACACATGACTTGGTTGGCATCTCCCAAACAATGCCATGTGATGGTAACTGGTAACTTTACCTTTGGAATGTTCATCGTTTGTACATAGTGAGTGAACGTGTGTGTGTGTGTGTGTGTGTGTGTGTGTGTGTGTGTGTGTGTGTGTGTGTGTGTGTGTGTGTGTGCGGGTTTTCCATGTAAGATGAAGAGAAAATCGTGATGTGATGATGACTTGCTTCAGCTTCGGCTCATGTTTTTTCTCTGCATTCTCAGGCTCTCGTGGAAAAAATGTGTAAGTGCCGTGTGTTGTTTCATTCATTGCTTTTGTCTGTGCACTATGGTCCAATGGTTTTCTCAAGGCTCCAGCAAAAGACGAGGAGGAAAAAGAAAAAGACTTTCTGTTTGTCTTTGTATTATGCATTCAGGTTGGAGGTACCTATACCATACCTACCTACCTAAATAATATACGGATCCAGATTTATTAAGGAACATGTTTATATCCGAGTTGAATGCCTATAGCTATGCACATACACATACACATGGGTGGTGATCTGTTATTTCCTTTCTCGTATTTGCAGTCCATGCAAAGTCACTCTACGTAAATATCTCCAACTTTTATTTTCACTTTTAATGGACTCTGGAAAAATGCGTTCCATTCCATCGTATTTTTACGGAGAAAAGGAATGAGGAAATCGTTTTTACTTATATCCTTCCCTTTTGCTCTACCTTAAAAATATTGTTCACAACATTTTTGTGGCTCTATGAATGTCTACAGTGTAGACGTAGACTCTACATACAGATTGTACCTCATGTTGAGGTTCAGAGGTGAAGATTGTATTTGTATGTTTAGAATGAAATTACATGGTATCATTTTTGTTTTTTTTTTTGAGAAGAAATGCTTGAAAACCTGTAAAAATAGGAGCACAATTATTCGATCGATAGTAGTCAATTAATAGATGAGTACGAGTAAAAATTTAAATGCACAGGAATTTCATATAAAGCTTTTACAAGCTCGTTGGAAACTGGAATAAAGGGCGAGGATTGTAAGATCTTTAAACTGGGATGAGAATGTATGTTTTTTTTGTTCTGGTTTTGTATTTGGTAACTGTGCCATGGTGAAATAGATTTGTGTAGAGAAAAGTCTGAAAGAAGATTCTGATGTGGTGGTGTGGCTTCAGTTTTTTTGAATTTGAATTTTGTGAATGACGGTACAACCAAACCTCTTCTGTATATTTGTTACTCCGTGTACATATTCTTGTGGGTACAACATTTGCCTCCAAAGCTTTTTATTGATAACCGGTTTTTACTTTTGCTAAACTCTTTGGCGTCATCGTCGTCATCATCATGATCGTCAGAAGAGAGAGAGAGAGATTGTGTGTGTGCATTCTATAGGCATTCATGATGATAATTCCTCGACTTTCCACATCTGGTGAATGAAAGTTGAGTCATTTTAATTTGAAGCATGTACATAATACCGTACGATATATTTTGTATTGTGTGTTTGTAGTGGAGAATGATGTGTGAAGTCCTTTAGGTAGATTTTGTGTGAGAGATTGAGAGGGAGAAGAGACGTACAGGAATTTCCTGACGAGAGTGTAGAAAGAACTTGTTGTGTGTACAATATAATACCTATGCATTTTTGATCAATGATTAAACATTGCATTGCTTTGCATCGCATTGCATTGGCTCCATCCAAAGTCCATGCTCAAGGATGAGAAGCATAACAATAATAATTGGAAATTACTCCTACGCAATTTCTTCTCTCTCACTGTCTCTCGTCTCTTCCACGTCCTTAATGGGTTGAAGATTTTTTGAAAGTAGCTTTTATTTGTCTGGATGTAAAAGATGATGTGAATTTCTATGGAATTCTTTGTACAGATTAACAACAAAAGAATGGAATATTGTATGCCCGCCATGGCCGCCGGAAGTTTGACGTTTGGCAGGCGGGGCCAGTTTTTTCCTTCCTTTTCGTTCTATGTAGAGTACAATTTAATAATAATAAAAAAGAGGTTTCTCTCAGTTGGTTTTTTTTGCAGTAGGTAGTGACTGTATATTAATATAAGGAAGATTTTTCTCTGGAAGTTTGTGGTGGTACATGTGTAGATTGTTATATAGTTCATTAGTGGTAATTGCGGGACGACTCATACTTCAAGTGTAACCACGTCAAAGTGATTTTTTTGTCATCATTTTTCCTAGATTCTCCCTTTTCTCACTCTTATTAAAATGACTATACTTTACTTGCGAATACATTCATTACTCTTTAATTTAAAAATCAAAAAACTACTGTCGAGTCTGGTGTCTGTAGGTGGACTCGAGATGAAAAGATGTGAAATGAATGTACGGACAAGAAACACGTTTTTTTGCTATATTTACTACCTTCTGGCACTGTAGAATTCGAACAATTTTAAATTTCACATGTATTTTTTGTCTTCTCCAAAAAAAAAAAAAATGAAAGAGAAAGATTTTGTGGGAGTGCAAAAACAAAATGCAATGTGTGTAATTGTGTGCTATGAAATGATGCGTACATATGAGAAATGATGATAATAATGATTATTGTCAAAGTGTTATATAAATAAATAATATTAATGATTTATGTATTTTTTTCTTTGTGAATGTAATTACAGGAGGAGCGTTCATTGGAGTGTTTAGAGACATTATTTGGGTCATCAAATCTTCAAGACTTGGATTTGACGGGTGTGAGAGTTCACATTAGTTCAACTTCGAAAACAAAGAGTCCAGGGAATAGTTCAAACAGTGATAAAAATTCGACGACATCATCATTAGAGAAGAAATCTCCAAAGGAAGTGAAGGGGAAAGAGAAGATGGTCAATTCACGTCTGGGCAAGAAAGCATCGATAAGTTCTGTGATGAGTTTGAGTTTGGTTAGTTCGAGGAAAGTGTGTCCAGATTTGTCATTTCTACGGATTGGTGGGATGCAAGTCGAGTTTGGGAAGAGTCAAGTATGGCGAAGTATGGACATTGTCGCTCACCTTCTACCCTTTGTTGACAGAGGAAAAATTACCCATTTGGACGTGAGTCTTGACAAGAGTGATAGTAACTTCACCGTCGATGACAAAGTGATGATGAAAACGATGAAATTGATTGGACAGAATCTACCGAAACTCCAACGTCTGATCATGAAACACTGGCGAATAAAATTGAACGAGAAATCTTGCAAGGAAGTGGGCAAGCATCTTCAAGGACTGGACTCCCTCAGTGGAATCAATATGGACCATTGTGTTGTGACATGTGAAACAGCGGGTTTCTCTACCGCTCCTAGTAAACGTATTGACCACCTATTGGCTTCGTCCATCTTGTCAAATGTCAAAAGTTTATCAGATTTCTCCTGGGCTAATTTCGATCCTACTCAAATGCCACAACTCTCTCGTGCTCTATGTGACCACCACAGCGTCATCCCGACCATCATGGGACTTTTAGTTAAAATAGAGTCTGTACCGATGGCAGCCATTAAACTTCTCATTAGTAATTCTCATGCTAAAAGTAACTCTTCTGGTGTCGTCATCGAGTACGCGGGGAATCATTCCGTCATTGTACGAAAATTGAAAGACAAAAGTGATCATATCATGCACAAACTCAAAAGATTACTCTAGTTTTTCCCTGTGTCTGTGTAGTATATAGGTAAATAAATTTTATTATAATTTCGTATGCAAGAAGTATTCAAGAAGAATACAACTCTCATTCAACTTACCAAACAAATAATAAGTGAGTGAACAATTTTGAATGATGATGATATTTATTTAATTCGTTTTTTACACGGCGTGTGTGTTCAACATAATTAGTTACAAGCAATTACTAATTTAAGTGCTCTTAATCTGTAAAAGAAAGACTGAAATGAAATCAACACCTTTAGAAAAAGAAACAATACAAAAAAAAAGTTGCCTTTACAAATTATATACTTACACTCTTTCGATTACTACAAGTATCATGTAACTTTACTAAAGCAGTGAAATGTTGTAACATGTAAATTTCCCTTGTCATCTCATTGTGATAATTAATTTTAATTTCTCAATTCTGTCTACACACACGATACAAGTAAATAACTTTCGTAGGCAGACTAACACGTAGGTAGAGTTTAAGTTTTGTAGAGCCATGTTTATGTTTTGTTCATTGTTCATTGTATTGTAAATTCACACTGATTGAACTAGCATCATTCGTAAGAAAGTTAAGTACATGTTCTTTGCCTTAAGCAAAATACACACACGTACACAAGTAATACTTGCGGCCTAGATTGAACGCTCAAGTAATAGAAACGTGTCTATAATACACACGATGAAAAATATACACGTGCTTTTATTATTGTTATTATTTTCAAAAAAACTAATCAAGTTTTAATTGTTCTTCTCATGATGATTTTCTATAATATATGCAATACGTACCATTTTAAACCTCATTCGTTTTATTGTCATACATACGAACACTAATTAACATCAGTATTGAGATTTCTTAATTCTTGATTTTCTCGCACTAAATTTACCCATGTGTGTAACGTTATTTATTATTTGCATGGACATGTACGATTAAATGCACAAAGTTATGGCTATTACTGCTATTAGCTTGCATACACAATTTATTGAACTGTCCACTGGGAGAATTATACGTTCCCTTTATAAATCTTCGTTAATACTTAATTATGGAATTTTTGGAAAGTTTTTTTTATATAATGACCCCCAGTGAACGTGAAAAATCCATATGAATACATATTGATCGAGGCCTGTAGTGTCATTAGTCATTAACTGATTACTCAGTAATTACTGGGTGTCGAGGTTGAATAAAAATGAAATCGTATGATCAATAAAGTGGCTCATGATGATAATGCATGTTTTACTGAAGAATTCTCTTTTTTCTCTTGATAAGCATGATACTTACATACAATGTTGTTGGCTCTGGATTTTTAAGTCCGGAAGCATATATATGTATATTTGGTAGTAATAAATGTGTAATGACAGTATCCTTTATGTTCTTGCGTCTCCCTTTTTACCACGACTACTACTGAATTTGATTTTTCATTAGCCCATGCTTGCTAAAACTAATCTCATTATTTGGCTCCCCATGTGTATGTACCTTTTGTGCTCATATATTTTACATGAAAAATACAAAGCGACATTTGTAATTAAATTAATTTTGTTATAAACTTCACAAGTTCTTTACACTAAAAATAGGGCCAATAAAGTTGCATTACACTAATTATATTTTAATTTAACGTTATTGAATATTGAATACTATTATATTATCATGTTAATCATATCTATAATTGATAGGATTTAAGTAAGCGGTACAAAAAACGTTTTACATGTGTAATGTCTTATAATTAAGTGCTAAGCTTGTATATTGTGTAATTCTAATTGTGTACCAAATATACAAATGTCGTTTAGATTTTAAATAGTTCCCGCTATTAATTTGTAAAAATAATATAATAGAAAAACCAATGTATGTATTACGCTTTCTCGAGTATATCTTAAATAATTTATTTAATGTACAATCCACTCCCGAATACTTTTATAGTTTAAGACCTTTATTTTAGTGTTCTGTTTTGATTTTTTGATATGTTGAGTATTAACTCGTAAACAATGCTACACACACACATTTACATTGTTATGCCTTTGGAATTTTCGGCAATTGTACATTGTAATGCGAGAAATTGATGACAATATTATTGAAACCAATGAATCAACAATAAACCTGAACGACAATCAGTTTTATTTAAAAAAAATAAATGATCCACCCATTGACGCTGTCCATTGTGACACGCTATTTTTCTCACAAATGCACACACATATTTGAAAGGTTTGTGGTATCATTACATTGTGCGTGTAGTAATAACTTGGTAAAGTTATTCAGGGCACTGGTAAATAGAAAACAAAGATGCAATTCATTAATCATTATTTAACAATGTTTAGTCTACATAATAGTTATCGATATAGTCTAGTCAAAATTGGTGTATTTGAAATTGTGAGCGTGAGTTATCAGCCATCAATTTTATGTAGTTTGACCATTTACCATTTACATGTTACAAAATTAAGGCACATCAATTGCAGGGAAGTATGTAATTCGGTCGAAAAGTCAAATCTTTGTTCATCGCTCACCCTATATGCTATACGTTTCCATATAGCGAGAAGAGTAAAAAGAAAAGTTTCCACGTATTTTTGCCAACAAGTATCAGCAATGTGTAATCATTAGTGGATGTGTTTTACGATTAGTATCTTCTTTTTTTTGCACAGTTCAAGCTCCGTTGCCAATCGCCATAATTATTACATGTATCTGTAGTAGTAGTCTCCACGAGAAGAGAGCCCAGTACCATATGAATTTCCACTGCTCATCCATTATTTCCCATCTCTCTCTCTCTCCATTTCGCCCGTCATATGAACCTACTCGTCCACATAATATTTTATGTATTACATACCTACATGGCATTTGAAAAGATTTTGCGCTCCATATTGTATCTGGCAATTTGTACGAGCATGAAAAACATATATGATAAAAATATTTTACACAGTAATGTTCTCTCACTACAAACAGACAGACTGACTGACTGACTATACTACGTTACACACGCACTGTACATACACTCTGAAAAGGAAAATATCTTGTGGGACTTTTCATTTCTCATTTTTTTATGCATGCAATAGAGATTTTTTACTCTTCTACATAGGGGATTCTAACTAACTAAGTGCGAATGAAATCCTCACACCAAACTGGGAAAACGGATTATACATATCAGTACATATCAGTACATACATACAAGAGCTCATGGGCAACATTTCTTGTACGTATTGTGAATATGGATATGGTAGACTGCGAAATGGAAATCTTACAGCTTCTAAGGATATTAAATATGCAGTGGAGGATTGTATGGTATGTGTGTTGTTTTGTGGTTAAGCCATGTAGTAATATCTAGTTCAGAGATCCATCTTAATTTTTACGTGGTTTACCTTTTCGCTTGACCAGTCACGATGGCCACAAGACCCAAGAACATGAAATGTAACATCATCACCTTATCTTTAACACTCTAGGATATGGTGTGTGGAATGCAGTCATATGTTATTCTACAGTGTATGACTTTATGCATATTTTATAATAATCTATAGATTTACTTTTCCTGTTACTCAATTTCTCTCTTTCTCGTTTTTTTTATGCATAGATGGAAATTTGTATTTGCATTTTATCTCTGGTTTACGGTTTGTGCTCTCTATCTCTCTCAATTAGAATAGTTCTGTTATAACTGTTGTAGTTGAGATGTAGAGAGTAGCCTTTCTACGAGATTGTTATTTATACTTGTTAGCAAAAATTTCCACTTGGATTATGTATAATAACAATATATGGATTTGAATAGAATTTGTTAGAATCAAGAAGTTATGTTAGTTAGAATTTTGGTTGGTTTACTGCACAATTTACACTGTAATTTGCTATGCATTTTGGAATCTTGACTGTATTTTTCCTGGTATGATGAGGATCTGACTGCCAAAGGTGTAGCCTGAAAATCCCAAGTGTGTATGGTATATGTGAAGAGGCGTGGATAGGGAAAATGAAAAACACACAAAGTTTATTTCACTTTGTACATCTTGATTTTCTTTTGCACTTTTCCCTATATTCACATAAAGTCTCCAAGAGCAATGGACTGACCTCACAAACTCACACAACTGACTTGTGGTTCCACGTGTTCCAGAGTCCGTGTTTATTTAATGGATAGAGTCAAACTCTATTAATTTAATTATTATGTGAGCATTAAAAATCCTGAGGAATTTGTTTTGAAACATTTTACAATCCACAACACCAAATCTCAGCCCAGGGCATTGTATATTGTATGTACATGTGTTTTATAGAATGGAATAAATGATGAATAGAGGAAACTATAGTCATTTCTAAGCGTTTTTCGACAAGACAGTCCGTAATGCCAATAAGTCATATTTTTTGTTCTGATTGTATTGTTATCTCGGTGTATTATTTCCTTAAAAATAAGGTCGCCTGAGGTTAATAAAAGAAGTGTATTAGCAAAGAAAAAAAAAACTATAGATAAAGGAAGCTTTAAGATTAAAATTTGATCCCCATTCCAAAATCGTCTTTGTTCCAAAGGTTTTCGATTCCAATTGGACAATGAACACTCCTCTGTCCAAGTTCAAAGCTCCTGAATTTAAGATAGAGCGAGATTTTTTTTTGCATGAAGAACATTCAAATTGATATGTGATATGATCCATTTCAATCAATCTGTGCATGGCATTTGTGCTCATTCATGGCGATGGTGATGGCGCTTGCACTTTGTTTTACTACACGCACTCATAGACTGTAACTATAAAAAAATTGACAGTTTCTCTCTCCATTCAAAATCCATCCAAATCAACATGGAGTTGAACTTTATACTTCATTACTCTATTGAACTTTATTCCTAGGGCTCTCAGGACATTGTGGAAAACCCCTTTTGAGAACTCTTACAGCCCCACTATCTCACAATTAAGATAAATAAGAGTAAACACGAGAAAACTAATTTCTAGAAATCCAAACAGATATATATTTTGCACTCTTTACACGCATGCCACTTTTTTTCTTCCAAATGTTGTGAACTGCAACATTTTTTCCTTCGTCAATGATGTCCTTATCACAAGATATTTTCTCAAAAATAAAAGAGTCTTAAATAGAGTTAAGATAAAAGACAAACAAGCAAATGAATTCCGTATGAACTAATTCCTTTCGACTTGTATAAAAATGACAAAAGTGTTCATTTCCGTATATTTCTCATTTTTTTAAGCCGTTCCTTATTCTGAGCTGAGAGTTGGTAAAACTATACTGAGGAAATTTACACTGACCAGAAAGTTTTGAGCTTTTATCTTTTGATAATAAAGTTCATCCAGATCCAAAAGTCACAACTAGCTTGTACAGATACTTAAGTATATACTGAGCATAAAGGGGAGAACTAAAAATCTATTCAAGTTGAATTTGATTTATCAGGCAAAGCATATCCTGTTAAACGATATTTCAGTGAGTCACTTAGTCTCTCGCATGTCACATGAAAACTCGAGCAATGTTTATGTAATGTGTACATACCCCTACCATTAGCTACATACGATATGTAGGTATATATACCCAAATGAAACCATAATTAAACATGAGAATTATATGTTTGAAATATGCATATACTAACTATAAAATATAGAGACTAAGAAATTGAAGCATCATAAAAAATATAGACGATTCGTTCTTGAACTTATAAAATCATATCAAAGGATTGAAGGGAACACTGAACTGACAGCAGTTGTCAGTAGTTTGTTGGTAGTAGTAGGGAAGTTAAATAAAATCAATTGACAACAAACGACCTTTATCTTTTACTCCTCTCTCTCTCTTGTTCTCTATATTCAACACAGAAATTTCGCTGACGAGAGGGAAATTTGTCTGTTTGCCTGTGAGGATTGGAAAAAAATCAAAATCAAAACCAGTTTTTTCAGTTATCGTGACGATTTTTCTTTTTGACCAATAATTGCACCTTTAACATATGTACACTAAATTACCTTTACAATTTTGAAGGACGAATTTTTGTTAAATATATACGTAAAAAAACACAAAAAAAACGTCGAACTGCATATTGAAATGCGCATTTAATACAGGCTCTATTACAGAGTACAAATAAACGTGTAAAAGTTCCACTACTGAGATTTAAAAATCCTTTTGATTTTACTATTATATAGTAAATCTAAAGAGAGTGCAAGTGAGGGGGAAGAGTGTGCTGCTTCACATTTAATTCCCTGTGCATAAATTACGAATTTAAATTGGTGCTGAAAACTAACCCACTGAATTCTGGAATTTTTTAATTATTTAATAATCGGTATTTATAGAAAAGGAAAAGTTGGATTAGGGATTGTTAATTTTTGTTTTGATAAGTATTAAGTAGCAAGTGGGAATATAATCACATCATGATGTTAGAGAAAGGAACTATTGGCAATCGTGGGGTTGTTTTAGAACGAGTTTGGGTTCGTTCCTTGGCGTGCTCCCTGTTATTACTCGTACTATTTACGATCATTACGTGTCCTTCAACTCAAGCAAGCTCGAGTAGTCTCACAGAAAATCATCCTCTCAAAGGAGCCGACAGAAAAGACAGTCTGAACGAAGGCGATGGAGAAGGAAAGCAACACAAACGAAAACTATGGGCTGTTTTAGTTGCAGGTTCCAACGGATTTTACAACTACAGACACCAGGTGAGAAAGAGAAAGAGAGAGAGAGATTGTGTGAATGTGGATTGTAATTAAAAACACTGTATATATTTATATTCCAAGTAATTTTCTTTTCACTGCACAATATGACGAGAATATTCACAACTGCCAACACACACACACATACACACTCCTACTCTTCACATGAATCCGAATAATTTGAACAATTTTAGTTGACAGAGTAACCTCCTCGTACGTATAGCACTATATCACTATACTATATACATACTATTTATGTATGTATTTATGTATGCGGAGTATCTTTGGACACTCCTTCAAAATGTAAATTTCTTTACACGTATCCGCATTGTGGTCTGTCCATATCTGTATGTATCTGTACGTACAGTCACCACTCATGTAATCCTCCTCGACGACTCAAATATTAATTCCCTCCAAGTCCCTACAGTAATTATTTTATTATACATAATTAAAGGATGAAACGCAGAGTGATAAATATGTATTTCCTCATTATTCCGTGATAATTGCACGAGCTCAATTTGTCTCTCCCTCGCACAAACACAAACACTAGAGGCATTCCAGTACTTGATGTACATGGAAATGTGTAAGACATCTCGAGACAAAGAGTTGACGTCAAGTGAAACAATTGGAGAGAGCAATTTAATTTCCTACAATGTCAAAATACACATGAAGGAAATAAAATGAAATGACTTGTGCTGAACATGGTATGACCGTGTGTGTGTGTGTGTTGTGTATGTTGAGAATTGTATGCATGTGTTTTATGTTTTATGCATTATTTGGCATCAATTTAAATGAGTTGACACTTGAGCGATTGTGACTAAAATGACCTTTATAACATGTGAAATTTTATTACAGGCTGACGTATGTCACGCGTATCAAATTTTGCGGCGAAATGGCGTTCCAGGCGAAAATATTATAGTGATGATGTATGATGACATTGCCAACAGCACAGAGTAAGCTCTTTAAATGGTCTCTCTCACTCGCTCTCTCCCTCTTTTCTTTCTACCTCAACTTGAGCTTGTACAAACTGCTTTTGCCATCATTCACCAACCCATTTCTTTTCCTTCTCCTTCTCCAGCCTCTCTCTCTCTATATCTCCCTCCTTCCTTGCCGACAATCAACCAAAAACTTTCTACTTGAACAACCACCAAAGCTATTACCTCGCACTTACTAAACTGTACATGATTTTATTTCCATGCATGCATAACAAGAAAAATACGGGTACTTAAATATTTATAATAGTTCCTTAGAACGAATACAAGATTTCTTTTCCACAAAAAAAAAAAAAAATGAAAAAATGAAAATATACATGTGTAGAAATATTTTAGTGGTTGGTATTCATGGTGGACAAGAATTTCAAAATGAACCAAGCCGGTGTTTATACGAAAAAAGTAGTATACATTCAAGAGATAACAAAAGTTTTTATAAGATGAAAGAATCCACCCACTACGTCTTGCATGTGTAAATCTCTCCGTCATTTGTCATCATGTCACTTTTAGCTACACCTTCTCCTCATTCGTTTTTGCTTTACTCTCTCCTACCCTCCCTACATGATGCTCATCACATCATATGGATCATCAAATCCGCATCCTCTTCTCGCTTGCATTCTACCAAAAACTCAAATTACGTTACATAAATTCTATTGATCCGTACATTTTGTGGCCGTGACCATGAGGAGAAGAAAACGAACATACACACATGCAGTAGTATAACATTTCAGATATGTGCCCCTTCTCTCTCTCTCTCTCTCTGTAAAATACTCTTTTTATCTTTCTCCTCCAGTTTACCATTTATACAATGGAATGGAAACGGAGTATAAAATTACTCTACCGTTTGCTATTTCTTATCTTTTCCATTTTCTCTCTTTCTTTCTTTCTATCTACTTTTCTCTCTGTTCCCCTCTCTTTTCCCTATCGGGTTTCCTCGGTTCCGACTCCTCGTTTTCTTCCTCGATTCTTTTGCAAATTCAAAAGTATTTTTTGATAGTTTGACATTTTTCAATCGACCATCGAAATTTCTTTAGTTCAATCGTACCTCAAAATCTTTTCCTTATTCCTTGCTGTATCAACTGTGGATTTCTCTCTTTCTCTTTCTCTCTCTATATACTGTATTGTAAATGTGTACATGTGCATATGATGTGATGTGATGTGAAGTAATACTCCCTTTACTCTTTTAACTCGCATTAACTTTGATTCCTTGCCAAATTTGTCTGCTATTGTGATTGTTGTCAGTTTTTCTTCTTCAATATAAATCAAACCTTTCAGCGTTCAAATCCCACACAAAGACGCACATACAGAGAAAAAACATGTACCTACTAAAAATCCCTTGTCTGGGCTTTTCTCATCCTAGAGAAATATTTCAAGATCCAAATTAAAAAAAAAAGTAGTTGAATTATTCAATGAAATTCTTGTTTGACTATATGTGCGGCTATAAAATGATATGCTGCTGTGTTTGCCCTTACGTTTGTAGTTTTTGTGAGACTCTGAGTAGGTTGGATTTACATATTTAGGACTCAAGTGGATGGGAATGCTTGTTCAACAGAGTACTTTGAAAAATTCAAAAGGTATATAATGTATGGAGTATGGAATTATCGATTCGTTTTTCAAGTTCATTTTTCCTTTGAGAATCATCAAGCGCAAAGAAGGGGAAAACTGGTTGAGAAAAGGAATTCCATTGATTTCCAATCATGGACTTGAACTCTCTCTCTTTCTCTCTCCCTTTCAAACACACAGTTGCAGTCCTACAATAATATGGCTTTTTTTTTACATCTGTATACTCATGATATCTCTCGTCGTATTTTCTATTTCGTAACTTAGAAACGGCAAAAAAAAAAAGTTCATTATTTACAATTTACAATTCTATTTTTTTTTTAGAATATCCAGACTGTGAACTTTTATTTTATGTATTCTTTGAGTTGGTTACGTCTTTCCTCTTGCTATTGATATGGCATTTCATTGGTTCATTTTATTGGTTGATGGTCTATGATATTGGTGTATTGACGTCGTTATATTCGGATTGTATACTTGTGGACAAAACTTTAACAAAGTTTGTTGCCATTTTTATGGTTTCCCCGTTATATATTCTATATACTTCCGAAAACTAAAACCAAAATCTGGGTATAATGGGAAGAACTTCATATCAAAAAGGAGTCAGAGTTTATAGGAAATGGACTTAAAAAATTTCAACTGGGGGCAGAACAGTCGACAAAAACCTAAAGTACTCAATTCGGTCGTCGTTTGTGCTTCCTTCCTTTTCATCGGGTAATAATGTTGCTAGGTTATACCTATATTATATTATGTACTATAGAAAAATACGGCTGAGAAGGGCTGGAATGAATGAATAAATAAATATATGCGTGCGTAAAGAATGAAGACGTCAAAGATGTATCGTAGGTAGACCTGTATACGGGAAACTTATTATTGCATCTTCAAATAATATTTAGTTTAGTTTAGTTTAGTTTAAGATAAGATTCCAGTTGACATTGCATACAATATTTTTCGGAGCATTAGACATTAGGCATATTGCCATTACATACCAGTATCATGTAATGTAATGTAGAATTGAAGGTGAACCGTAATGTGAAGATAAATGCAGAGTTGTTCGTGAGCATAAGAATAGTTTTTCCAAGTCTCTCTCTCTCTCTCTCTTTCTCTTCGTACTCTGTCTTGAGCTGAATAAAATGAAATGTTATTCATCTCGGCCTCACTTTCTCCTCAAGCAATTCATAATCCAGTTGAACTGCGAACAGCCGAGTCTGAGCTCAGACCTCTGTCTCTCTCTCTCTCTCTCTTTTTCGTTCTTTCTCTTTATGCTTTCCATTTCCTTCCCTTCTTCCCGTTCTACACACACAAGACCAATTCATCCTTCGTCCTCTCTGAATTTCAATGTTTTCTCTCTCTTTATTCTAGCCAAGTTTCCTCCTTGTACATTCACTCTATCCTCTTCTCATTTCTCCAAATTCTCACAAATCTACCCAGGGCTTCTTATTTACTACACTTTTGATGACTCACCTGCTTATCTTGCTTTCTAAGGGAAAATCCAAAATTCTCATTTATTACACGCAAATCTAATACTATAGTCAAAGTCTACCTGGAGTATCATTGACTAAAATAATAAAATACTTGTGGAAAAATACCAATAGAAACAGCATTAGACTAATTGACTTTGTAATGGGGACATGAACAAGATTTCTTCTTTTAATTTTGGCTACGTGGGGCTTGCAATATTTTTTATACTCACTGTTATTATTCATGCCAGAACGAACGGCCACAACAGCAGCAGCAACAATAACAACAACAACAAAAGTTGAAACATGCCATTTTTTCCTACGCGGATGAAACCACAAGCCTGAAGAAGTGCAAATCAACCGGTTGAACTGCGAATATGTACAAAGATTATATTTCTCCTTTCATATGCTTATTGTATAGTTATTTCGACTCTGGGTTTAGTGCTTTTCTGCTGTCGCTTAAATATTAAAAAAACGAATGGAGGAATTTATATGATGAAAGATGAGTAGACATTTTCTATATTTTTCATGGATTTCATTTCATTTTTTCTAATCATTAGGAATCCTACACCTGGAATCATCATTAATCGTCCTAACGGTACGGACGTTTATGCTGGTGTAGTCATCGATTATGCAGGAGATGTAAGTAGTTTTTTTCCCTCACATCTAATTCTGTTTCTGATCCTCTTCCGTTTTTATTTCATTAAATTCATTATAATACGATAATGAAAGTTCTTTTGAGCAGAATGGACGGGACGAGTTTGGGAAATGGGTTTGATGAGGGTATGAGAATAAAATTGTAGTCGTCAGTTTACTCCTAATTAAATACAGATTTTCCGTATTTCATTGGAGATCTAAGAAAGAGTAGAGAAACCTTCAGACGATTTCCTTAATTATCCTTGAAGGAAAGATGAAAACGTATAGGGAAAGGAATGAAGGAAAGGATTAGATGACTTTTGCTGTGAGGTTCAGTTGAGACGCAGATGATCTGTGTGCTCTAATGATTAATTAAAAGCTTTTCCGGTAGAAGTCCGTAGACTGAAGACGGTACAGACAGGGTATCTGAAGATCCAAGAGAACTGAGGGCAAACGAGAAAAAAGGAAAGGAGATTTGACCTCATTCCAATATGTATGATTCAATGTGTGTGTGTGTGTATGTATGAGCATTTATAATGTGGATTGGAAATCCGGAATTTTCCAAATCGATTTTACTCACATGGGTATTTTCCTTTCAAAACTTGAGTTTCCATTCCCGACGAGTTTCCGAGTTTTTTTTTGTATTATTTTTTGATGGGTAGTTTTGAATCAAACTTTGAATTTCGTGTTGACATTTTCAGGGCTTGTGTTTGTCCCAGATTGTTCGTAGAACACAAGCAATGTAGGATTGAAAACAACTTGAGAAAATTGGATATGAAATAGGGAATTCATTGCTCAAGTAAAATGTGTTTGCGTACTTTTTATGCTAGTCGACATACTTTTCTCCTTTCCTCACTTTACCTTCACCTTTCTCTCTCTCTCTCTCTCTCTCTCTCTCTTCCTCTGCCGTCTCTTTGTCTGCTCTGCTCAGATTCGAGACAGCGAGACAGCGAGAGAGAGGGAGAGAGAGAGAGAAAGTTAGAATTGAGAGATTTGAACTGATCATGAGAGGGACTAGAGAACACAGATATCCCACAGGGCATAACACAACAAACTTTTCTCATCCAAAGGACAGGAACATGGCAAGTTTTATCAACGTAAATATTCAAATACATCTATACGCGCACTCTACGTGTATGTACGATCTATGTGAAAGGATATATGCAATATGGAATTTACCAGTATATAATCAAAATGTGTACAAGGTTATTTTGTCAATATTTGATATGAGCTCATTCCCATAAAATTTTGATTCCAAAAATAAGTTTGAATTCCACTCCTTTGTATCCGAATCCTATTATATACATATTACATAGTACAGCAGACTATGCTGTAAATCTGTTACCTTCCACTAATTTTGAATTTCGATTGCATACAAAACCGTATGAATTCCTTTACCATATTTCCTGTGGTTGTACAATGTGTTTGATTTATGATTTATGAAGGCACTATACCATATATAATTTGTAATGGTGTAGAAAAAAACTACGAGGATTTGAAGCTCATAAAACGGGAAGAGAATTATAACGGATTATTAGAGATATTATTGGTAGCTCAGAGCTAAATACGAGAGAAAAAGAGAGAGAGAGAGAGACGAAATATTTGGAGGTTTTTGTATGCGATCCACGTAAAATTAGTCTCAAAGTGTGAAAGCATGTTTCATTGCCAGTGTGGTATGATTTGTCACCCACAAATACGGTCGTATTCTATACAGAAAATGGAAGCTTCAGGATTCCCAAATGAAATATGAAAACGAGGCAGTGTTGGGAGAATGTCACATACAATATTAGGTACCTTTATAGTAGACCTAATCATCTCTTTAGCCATATCACAACCGAAAAATACATGGACTTTAGAAAAAAGAAGAAAGCATGGACGATTTCTAATTCAAGGTTAAATATCGACCGGGGAGGGGTCAACTATACAGCAGATATGTTTGGTTGGTTGACTGATGGGTGACCATTGGAGGATGGCCAATCCAAAGAAATCTTATGCGTCAACATTGTTGGGGGGTGTACATGTGTATTTATTTAATATTGGGAGATACTCGGGCTCAAAATGTATGTGCAGTGTGACTTATTTTTTTGTCTTTGGTATTTTGATGATTTTGGATTTTGGTTTATACAGGACGTGACTCCGGAAAATTTCATGAAAGTTTTGCTCGGTGATGAGGAAGGAGTGAGTGGTGGCTCCGGTCGAGTTCTAAAAAGGTAAATAAGATCAGAATACGTATATAGGTATACGTATATATATATTATATCCAGCAAACGAGCGAACACCAAGCTTCCAGGGTGCCTTAATGGAATACTTGATTAAACGATCTCTCTCACTCTTTCTCTCCCCTCCCATTTTCTCCAATGGTTTCTCTTCCTTCCTTCATCCGACTCTTGCTCGAGTAAATCTCCCCCCTCTTCTACTTTCTACTTCTTCAAACCTTCATTTTGTACAAATACCAAAGTCCCCACATCTTCAACTTTTAGCCCTCTCTTTATCAAAATTCACAGTTGCACCATACCATGTCCCATGTACACTTATATACATACATAGTGTACACAATATATCCAGCTATTATACTTACCTAGGCTGATGCGTATTGCGTTGTAGCAGGTGCAACTTTATATTTGAAAATACAAGTTCAATCTCATATGTATGGAGTTTCTGATGGTTGTAAGTGTGTGAGTAAGAGAGAGAGAGAGAGAGGGGAAGGAAGAGAGAAAGAAAGAAATTCGGTAAAGAAATTCAACTCATGCTAGTGTGTACCTTTTGCTTGTTTAGCGGACCGAATGATCACGTTTTTATCAACTTTGTGGACCACGGAGCTCCAGGTAATCTCATTAAACTTTTTTTTTTTTAGTCTTAAAAAAAGTATACTCAACTCTCTGTCCACACTCTTTGTTTGTATTAAGTTTAAGTTTCAGTTTAATTTGGTTTCCATTCAGGAAATATGGGAAATAAAAAAATTCATAATGCATCCCACTGAATCCTTTTATTTATCTGTATTTCCTTATTTTTTTGTCAATTAAATTTGAAGAGTTTATACATATATATACATTTATATTTTGTGTACTTTCCCAATGAATTCCCTTCCATCCTTGTTGTATTTGGGTTTGATTTTATTTGTATTTCTTTGAAAAGGGATTGTGGCTTTCCCCAACGCAGAACTTCATGCCAAGGACCTGAAGACAGTCCTAGGGAAAATGCATCACCAGAAGAAATTCGATAAAGTGAGAGCTGAAACCAGTATAAAACCAACCTCTTGAGTCTAGAAATATCTACAGATTTTATCCTTTCGTATATATTTGTATATGAACCTTCATGCATATGTACAATGTATACACACTTTCACTTTCACCCGACAACTCTGACTTGCTTCACTTGACTATCATCACGCTTTCAATTTCTATTCTTCAATATCATCTTGGCTGGGGTGTCCTTGTATCTCCTTGGTGGATGGAAAATAGGGATTCCCTTCACTCTCCTTTCCTTTGTATGCACAATTCTCTCGTCATCATGTCAAGTGCATCACACAAAAACATTCTCGACCACGCGTTCAACTCAACTCTCTCGTATTTTTAAACCTTTTAGCCTTTCTTCATTTTATAATCTCTCTTTTTTTATACAGTAGATGTATGTGGAATTTCCTATCCACTATTTTCAATATTTCAAACTATGCACTGTATACAATTTTAGTCAATCTTCGTCTATTCCGACTTGGAAATAAAGATGGAAATGATAATACGACGAGACATTCCCTTCATTCTGTATTAATACAGAGAAATCCATACATTTAAATAGACTACCAACAACAACGGTTGGATAGCAAATTTGGATGCGCATGTTGAATGTAGAGATAGCAAATTGAATATTGATAATTGTCAAACTCATCAAGTTTTCATCTTGTAAATATTAATTTAAATATTTAGTGTGAAGTGTGAACAGAGAATGAAAGTGGAATATGAATTTGGTACAAATGTTTACCTATTGGAAAAGCCCTGTCGAGTGTGAAGGCTGACAGGAAGAGTTGCTGTTACCAGTAGGTAGTTTTCCAGTGTTTTACATTGGTTTGGAGCCCTATCGAGTCATTTCCCCAGTCTTCTTATGCTAGCACACAGTCCAAGTTGTTTGTATTTGTTGTCGTCGTCGTCACCGTCGAGGAATGGAAATCAAAGTGTGTGAGAGAAAGTAAATTCTTTACCTTTTGCAGTGTATATACTCTGGAACTTGGGATGACAAGGTGAGCACAGAGGTCTTAAAGGTTTTGGTGTGCATTTGGTGGGTTTTATGAGTATGCGACGTGTGTGTGTGAGAGAGAGAGAGAGGGAGAGAGAGGGAAAGAAGAAGAAGAAGAAATTGGAGCAAACCAGTTTTTATGTATTCATAGGAATGGGAGATGAAAGCTCTCGTGTAAAATTCAATTCTCCCAAAACAACGTCTGAACAAGAAATCTGATTTTAAAAATTAACTTTGCAAGTCTCAGATGATTCGGGACTGGAGAGAAGAGAGAAATGTGTAGGTATTCGCATACAATAAACGAATGAACGAAGGAATGAAGGAACAAGACGAAACGGAACTTTGAACTGTTCGAAACCACTTGTGCATACAATGTTGGATGTATAGAATGTAGAATGTAGAGAGAGAGAGAGAAAGAAAGAGAGAGAGAAAAGGAGACGCATCCACCTAGAATTACCTACTAGAGTCGAGAGCTTAATTAGAAACCTGCGAGAAGAACAGGAGTCTGTCTCTAATCTTTATTCTACAAAACTCATTAATATTAATAATTGTATTTTACCAAGTTGAAGATTTTACGGAAGTTTTAGCAATTTGTGGCTTGATTAAAGTTTTACGTGAAAGCGTCGAGGTTGAATAATTTCCCTAACGTTTACTTATTTAGATTAGCTCAGGAAGAATCCCCGAATAGAATATTTACATACATGTGCTCTACCTTTTCTACTCATTCCATGGCTTATGTCAGGATGTATGCGCCTGAATGTGTATGTGCGATCGAAGCTTATGGGCAAAGGTCAGAGGTCAGGGCAAGGAAACCGTATTCTACGCTCAATAACTGAATTCAATAACGTCAACAACTCCTCATTTCATTTCACCGTTGTCACAAAGGAATACATGCTGGAATTTCATACAATGAAATTCATAGACAAATGGCGGTATGTACAGATATACATAATGTAATGTATACTACGATACCATTTCTAATTCCTCCTTTGACTGGGCAATACTTTTATTGTCTAATTATTGTTGATTGGCTGAAATTGCATACAACAAACAGAAATTCGTATATGTCTACCGCATTAGTGAAAAAATATGGAGTTGGAAATTTTAAATTGAAATCCATAATGAAATGCATAATAAATCCATGTGTGTGCGTAAATGGGAAAAGCTTTCACTAGCAGCTCAAGTGGTGAAATTTGATGCTGTATGGAATTATCAAAACAATAAAACTTGTTGTTGGAGCGGTTGTGATGTCAATGTAAATCCATCCGCTCTAATCAGAAAACAAAATTTCCATTCATTAAAATAGTATTTAGAGCAGGTTATAGCTTTTGATGTATTTGGATTTTCTGGTACAAATATACTAATACAGGAATTTGATATGTACCTGCTATTGCTATATTCAAAAGGAAATCCCTGGAAATGGTATTTTAACCGCTTTTCTTTTATTGCATACTTCCAAGCACATTGCTATCCGTTGTACATATTTTGCTTACATGCGACAAGTTTTAGTTACACAAATAAAAATTCCTCAAATTTTCATGCATAATAAATCTATTGAACTCCTAATTTCATTACTCAAAGTTTGAGCTACCACACGAAACTCGTGCTCATTTTTCACATGGCTTCACAGTAATAATCGATATCATTAGTCAAAATTCAATGTATTATATTCTTTACAGCCTTCTGCATATTTTAAGAACTCACTTTTGAATATTATTTGATGCTTGATTTCAATTTATTTCCTTCAAAAACTTTACTTGGACTTGATATGTATACCTATGTTGTCGTTTTAGATGGTTTTCTACCTGGAAGCCTGTGAATCCGGATCGATGTTCCAGAATTTACTTCCAGCCCATTGGAACAGTACGTAAACTACATGAGTATTTCCAATCCAATTTTGCTTGTGCTTATTTCATGAGCTTTTGGCTCAATATTTTATTTTGTACAGGTTTTTGAATTGTGAACATATATTTTGCATGTTTTGCAATATGCATTCGAATTTGAATACAACAATATGTAGTTAGTAAGAAGCTGTCGACTGATATGGGAGCTTTGTATGTATTTCTATTTGCTTGTCTCGGTTTGTCCTCGATTCCACATATAATTTGAAAACACTTGCAAGAAATTCAATAAGTTCTTCAATACAATTTTCTGGTTGATGCGGGTGAGATCGATGAAACCTGATCGAAATCAAATCAAAAATGTTTAGAACGAAAGTTTGCTCTCAATTTTGGACGATTATTTCCCCATGTTTTATTTTTCTTGAAACTCAATTATTGGGAAGAGAAAAAAACTCTCATTTATGTAGATTTTGCTTCGACTTTTCAGAAACTTGCCTTTCCAGCCGGAATTGTATAGATATTAATTTTTTAGAATTTCCATTTTACGAAAGAATTATATGACAATTTTTGATCATTTCCATATTGAACGTTGAACAAATTTGTAACGTTAAAAAATTCATAGAAAATTACGGAAAAGGATAATTGAATAACAGACATCGTGGTGAAATGATTAAGAAAAGGGGGATGAAGACAGGGTTTTTTGGGGGGAGAAAATGAGAGAAAAGTTTTGAGTGGATGTGAATTGTTTGAGGATTTTGGTCGTAGTTTGTAGAAGGCTACATATATTATAGGTAATTTTGAATTCTACTTTGACGTTGTGTATAGCTCTTTGATTATTCTTGATCGGATACGTCGTTCAAGTGCTCACTTGGAAATCCGTTGACAAAAAAAAAGAGAGGGCTTTATTATAAGATCAAAGGAAAACCCATTGAAAGATTTCCCCTCTAGCTTTTTTTATTTCCCTCTCTCTCTCTCTCCCTCGCTCATTCTCTAAAAATCAATTCTCACTAATGAATTTGTATCTTCGACTTGCCGTTTTTTTTCTCTCTCTCTCGAAGCGCAACTTGAAGAGACCACAAGGAAGAAAAAAAACTCTATACTCTTTTTTCCCTTCTTCTTTTCATCGAATCAATTTCAGTGTGTGCATGCACAGAAAAAAGGAATTGATTGTCTGCATCAGAAAGGAATCATAACGCAAAAAAAAAAAAAAAAATATTAAAACTAATTCACTGTGCTGAAAATGGAGAAACTTTAACGACTTTTGTATTCTCCATTAAGCTGCTAAGTTGGCAAAGGAAAAAATTCGTACATTTTTTTGTGTTTTGTGTGTGTGTGTGTGTGTGCGTTTGACTTGCAAGCTATTTGGCTTTTGGGGAAATTGTATAAACTCCTATATGCTTTTAATTCGATAGTGAATGCTTTAGATGTGGGTGTGGATTTTTTTTTACAAGTCCTACACAGATTCTTCTTCTCTACAGTTACAAAAGTAGGAATTTAAATTGATTATGCATGACTATCGACTATCAATGAACGAACTGTTGACGACAAACAAACAGTTGCAAATTTTTTATAACTGTCCATGAACTGTGTCATTGAGACACTCTCAATGTGCCCCTTTGTTATCTTTCTGTATAGCAAAAAGAAACAGTTCTATTCCGGAAAATCACAAAAAAAAAAAAAACATAAATGTTTCAAATTGAAAACGAAAATATTCCTCCCATTTTGACTGCTCATTGATTTGAGAAAGTTAGTTTCAATTAATTGTATACTATGTGCTTAATTAGGAGTATTGGGAATTTACAAGACTAGATAAAGTATTCAACTAGATCCTGCACTGTGATTGGTTAAGCTGGAACAAAATGTACAACATATTATACGTTAAAATCCTTGGATGGCCAAGGCAGAAGGCAGTGCAGAGAAAATGGGAGACGACGAGATGAGTCTGGAGACTACATACAGTTGTTGAGACAAAAGAAGGAGGCTTATCGTCAGAAAAACCAAGATTTCCGAGCTAATCCCCCCGCCGTATATAGGTATAAAGTATACACAGGGAATAAATAGAGTTTTCTGCCCTCTGTATTTATTTTGTTTTTTTCATTCCCCTTTGTTTTCCTCTTCCTTCATCCGGCTTCACTCCAACTGCAACGACCGATCGCAATTCGCAAGTCACACAACGTACCACCGAGTCTTCTTATTTTCTTTGAGTACTTACTTTTGTACATGAGAACCCGGAGAAAGTCTGGGTTTTCGTTTTATTTTCAGTGATTTCCTTGTTTAGAAAGTCTCAACCTTTCAAATAGAGGATGACGAGTGAGAGAGAAAGATTTCATGTTTTCTAGGATTTTGTCAGCGAGGCGAGTTGATAGAACAACAAAAAAAATTGGATGTGTAAAAAATTTGGTAGTGTTTTGTTTTAAGTTTTAAGGCTCTGATGATCTGAGCATTTTCTCGCTTTGACTGAGCACAATTTGGTAAACTGACAAAGGACGACATGACATTCAAATACGAGTAGTAGTATCTGTAGATGTATAGGGAATTCAAAGTTTTCCTGGCTGGTTTTGTTTTGTGACTGTGGGAGTGAGAAGGGAATTTAAAATGGTTGATGCTTCCCTGTTTTTTTTATTTTATTTTTCTTTATTCTTTATTCTCTCTCTCTCCCTGCTTTTTGTTGACACTGGTCGTGGTAGTTGTAGTTTTTGTGGCTGGCTCATGCTCTCACGCTCTATAGTATAAAAAAAAGGGTTTGATGTTTTTAAATGGCGGAATGTGGGAGTTCTTGATGACATTGTTGTTGGGATTCGATGAGATTTTTATACGACGGACGTGCTTCAATATTATTGTCTGCATTTGTAATGCAGTTTTTGCGACGACTGCAGCGAATTCGGATGAGAGCTCGTACGCTTGCTATTTCGACGAGAAACGGAATACTTTTCTTGGAGACGTCTACTCTATCATGTGGATGGAAAATGCAGATTCAGTAAGTTGGAGAAAGAAAAAAAATATTATCATTCAATCCTTTCTTTTTTTTCTTCTCCTTCTCCATCTTCTTCTCCCTTTTCCCCTTCTCCTTTTTACAGCCATTTAGTCACACACTCAACTTCACATCATCCTTATGGTTTATATCTCTATCCCTCTCCATCTCCCTCCATCTCTCTCCCTCTCTCTCTATATCCCCGTTTTTTTATTCGTTTCCTCCAGTTTTTATAGAAAACATTCAAGTATATTGTATAATTTTCAAACGTGTAGATATGCAATCTATAAATCTATATAGGAACTCAGGAACTCAGGAGAAAGGAAAGTAGAAAATAAAAAAAAGGGAAAAGATGTCTGTGGTGTAGACGGAATATATATACTGTAGACCGTAAGAGAGTCCACATCTTTCAAAAAAAAGAGGAAGAAAACTACCTCTATAATATTTAAGTAAAGTTTTTTCAAGTTGAGTCAAATTGAAGTCCACCCAGTCATTTTATTATATAATTTTTTCTCGCCAAGTTTCTCTCTTCCTTTTGAAAAAATTCAACATCTACAATTTCTAATAAGTCCCCAATGATCACATAAAGTTTTTATAAGGAAATTTCCCCTAGTCTAACTTTCACTACTACTTACTTACACTCTCAAACATACTTCTTCTTTGCCTTCTCCTATGCACCAAAGTGACTGGCAAAAAATTTCCCTACACCATACTAACTCTAGTGTTTTTTTGCAAGGATTCCCTCATAAGTGAAAAACACTTCTTTTTACACACGCACACACACATACACACACACACACACACAAACGATTTTTATTACACCAAGCAAATTTCCCTTCCGTTTGACACTAAATGATCGATTCCCACACACATACACATCAAGTCTGGGTTTTTGTGGTAAATAATTTCTACGACTTCATCCATTTCTTTGCCCAGTATATATATATTCCATGCACACATACGTACATACACAGTTACTCACACTCTCTCGCTCTTGCAACCCTTAATTTAAAGGAAATGGAGAAATTTCTGTACGCTCTTCAATTTCTGGAGTATCAAAGAGTTTTTAGCTGAGAGTAAAACTTTTTTCTATTTTGTTTTATGCCCTATGAAATACTCAAAGGCTCACTCAATTCACTTATTCACGCCTATACTTAACTTTCCTTTTGCAAGTAGGTAACACGACGACTCCATTTGTCAATAAATAAATGGCTAGGATAAACGAATGAATTTTTTAAAGTTTTGAAATGTTAGCTAGGGACATTCGTATCTTGAAACTATCCACTCTTGTATGTACATAGTTCTTTTAATGTAAAAATTTTACGAGTTACCTATTCTAGAATCTAGATTTGGAATTGACTCGTGAGAGTAGATAACAGGACATAAAAAATTGACACAAATCCGAAAAGAGAGAGAAAGTGAGAGAGCTTTCTCTCTCTCTCACTTTCTCGCTCTTACTTTTATAATGCAATATTGTTGGATTGTAGTTTAATAGTTTGATACATGGTCGAAACAAGATTAAGGTGAAAGCTATAGGAAATAGAAAATAATTTACAGTGTGTCTTTGAGTTTGACTCAATTTTCCACTTACGAAACGCTCAAGGTCTCATTCCTATTTAATGTGACGTGATTGATTCGGAATTGAAGGTGGATTTAAGCCTGGAAACTCTTGAAAGACAATTCCTCATTGTCAAGAATGAAACCAATACTTCACACGTTCAAGAATTCGGGGATAGACGACTCCGAAGTTTGCCTGTCGAGGATTTCCTTGGACCTTCAACTCAACTTATTTCCTACCCATTGGTTCCAGTAAGAAATATAATACTTTCTTTTTTTTTGACTTTTTTCTTTAACCACACATGATAAAGGCTAAAGGTTAAAAGCCTTTGTCTACACTACAAAAGACTTCCTTTCAGTCATTTATTTTCATAATCGTTATTTTGTTTTGTCTTCATTTTATCGATTGAGGGATTCTTACAATATTTATAGAGCGAAATCAGTAATGCGCTTTCCCAATCCCTGCGAACAATCTTTGAGCTTTAAGTCAGCAGATTTTGTTTGTTTTTGATCTTGCCTACCTGTACAATCCAGGTCAAAATAGCTTTAAAAAGGTTGAGAGTAACAACAAGTATGTAGATAATAATATAGATTGTACAGATTTTGGAATATTGTGGAAAGAAAGGAGGAAGGAAGACAGGAAGGAGAATCTTAAACTTTGTCCAAGTGTTTTGACTAGCGGAGAAAGAGAAGAAGATTGAAGTGAACAGAGAAAGAGAGTGAGGGAGAGAGGGAGAGAGAGAATGAGAGTATCAAGTGTGCAGATCAAAGGAGAAATGAAAACACGTCCTCGTGTAGGTACATACATAATACACGGGGAATTCATTTGGAACATACAAAGGAGCTCACTGTGCGTGAGCGTATGTTCTCTCTCTCTCTCTTTCTTTCTTTCTGTCTCTCGTACTCGAGAGGAAAAGGAAAGCCCATTACAATCCGAAAATAGTCTGTCATTTCCATCTTGCCTTTAATCCAACTCATTTACTTACTAAGTGCTAACAGATCCGATTGCTTTCCCTCTCTCTTTCGTCTACTCTACAATCAACCATAGAAATCTGTGTTTGCATCTTCTTCAAGTTGAAAACTCGAGCTCCTAGAGATTTATTCCCATCTTTTTACAGTCGTCGTCGTCGTCGACGCTCCTTCTTTCCTCTATCTGTCTTTCTTTCTTTCGTACATTGAATTCAGCTCTCATTCGCACAGTTTAAAGAAGAATTTTCTTTCATGTCTATATGAGTACAAGTACAGCTACCCTCTGTTTTGTACATATGGTGAATTGTGAATAGAATGCCTTGAAGAGGGGAAGCCATCTCACAAGGATTACACACCATGGACTCTGGACTATCGAGATAAAAACTCAAAAACTCTAGAGGGGCTGCTAATATTTTTGTCTGATTAAATAAGCAGTATGAATGAGAATGCAGTTTAGTTTCTCAGTTGCGAGAATGTTCATGGGTCTGCATACATATGCACGCATTGGAATGTGCGGAAGGTGAACATATACAACGAGATGGTAATAAATAGGGAATGAATGGCTGAAAGCTAATGTATGTTAATGTGCCTATAGGCTCATTTCATACTCTCTCTCTCTCTCTCTCGCTCTATACTCTATGCATATTGGAATGTTTTTGGTTAGCCTCCTAAAATCTTCTCAAGACCACAATACCCATTTGAGTTTGGAGAAGAGAGGCAGAAGGGAGTTACTATTTAGTTTCCCCTTGAATATAACACATACTGATATATACTCACCCGGATTTAAGTTGAAGACAAGTAAAAACTTTCTAATTTTCTCCCAAGGAAAATTATTTGAAGCATTTGAAGGCAACAAGAGCTCCACTTTTGTGATGCTCGTACTTATGTAAGTCCTCATGCTTTCTTCACAACTAAACTTTTTAGCCTCGATTAGTAAGAGAGAGAAAAAGAGAATGAGAGAGAGAGAGAGAGAGAGAGAGAGAGGGAGGAAGGCGGAAGCTTTTAAAAAAATTGCCATAGTATAGTTTTTCTCTCCAAATATGTATTCGACGGAAATCTTTCTTTGGATATAAGAAAAATAGAGTTGTGTATAATGAATCAAATATTTCTCCTACTAGGAAAAGTTTCCGACTTTTTGTGTTCCATTCAGTTATGTTATAGAGGAAACATAGAGATAATGGACTAATGCTAATTCAGATATTATGCACACACTCCTTATGAATCCAAATCTAATGTGATGAGAGGGGTGGGGAGGGGATGGGTGGGGTGGAGTGTAGTAAACCTTTGAATTTCTTCTGAGGTCTATAAGGAGGAAAGTTTGAGCTTTGAATTTTAATTGATTTTCATTAAAGTTTTCTTTATTAAAACCAAAAGCTTGGTTTGCTTCGTCCACGCAGATCCCCTTACATTTACTCTTCACTTGTTCAAATTTCTTTATGAATGGAGTTAATGGGGATAATCAATGCGACCCTCAGCATAAATACTCCAAGATTCCTATAGTTTCAGTATTAGTCGTCTTACGAGTTTACATGAGCATATCCAGTATACACACATAGACTCGTAGTTTGTAATAGGGCAAAAGTCATCCTCTCCTCATCCTCATCAAGCGATAAAGATTAGCTACAAGATTACACTAGATACTACTAAGATTGAGTATGTAGATGGTAGATTCCTGCTTAAACCTGATTGCGCGATTGTCTACCAATGTGGAATCTCATGACACTTTTTTTATTAACTTTAACTTTTATTGTTACACCCAACTAATGTTTTTTCCCTTGTATATTCATGTAGGGAATATTGTAATATGTAAATTTTCTTTTAGTTGGACGCTGTCAAGTCGGAGGATGTTCCTCGCATTTTGTTGGAACGTAAATTAGCACGGACGACGAATGTGGACGAGAAGCAAGAAATGAAGCGCAAGTTGAATCGTCTATATAAAGTGAGTGCCCTATGACCTCTTTTGTATATTACAAATTTTTGTCAAGACCAAGGAGAGTTGTTTGAACCTTATTTGGTGGTAACTATAAAACTTATAGAGTGTCATAGGACGTATAGAACATGCACAATGTGCTTAATTTTACATTTATGTTTATATTTATTGCGTACGTTTAAATTTAAGCATAAACATTACAGTCCCAGTTGGTATGTATATGAACTGAGACTGCCTTTGAATTGGAATCAGTTTTGAAGGGCTCTCTCTCTCGCTCTTTTTGTTTTCCTTTTATTTCCCTTTGCTAATTTTTGGGTGATGCCAATTTTCAAATGATAGAAGTTAAAAGCCTTAATGTGTACAGATTCCGAATGAGTGTGAATGTGGGGAAGCAACTGAACGGCTCTTTGAATTACTATAGATTTCCCATGGATTCCCAAGTTAAGGTAATACAATGATTTTAGTCTGTACGTACAGTCTGGCATGTGTAAGTTTTATACGTTTATGATAGGGAAGGAGAAGCGTGTTCATAAAGTCTGGAAATAATGCAAAGAGAAAGAACGAGAGAGAGAGAGAGAGAGAAAAACCAAAACCATGACTTTTTTCAGACACTTTGAATGCCCTGGAACAAGTTGTTATTGTTACTATCCCCAAAGTGTTGCTAGTTAGGATTTGAGTCGTCTCAAAACTAAAACTGAACCAGCCAACCATCACCATTCACGTTGAGTCTTTTATCGTTTTAACTACTGGAAACCATGACATGGACCAACTTGCAAATGAGATTTTCAATGCAAATGCTAATGACGTATCATTACGGCCAACTACCCAACCAACGAGAATGCCAATTCAGTCACTAGTCATTCCAAAATACACAGTCAACTCGCCTGTACAGTACAATCACATGGGACTTAGGATTTAATCTATCCGATACGAAAGTCTCTCTGTATATATTAATGATACCTTGACTGCACACTGTCCAAAATACAAAATATATCCTTACTATATTGTTATATAAATGCATAGTTTTGAATTATATCAAGGTATTTGTATAGTATCCGGTAATGCCAGCCTCACTTATAGTGAGAGCTTTCATTACCTGGACAGGCAGTGAAGTGTATGTATAGACACTCCACCGCTCATAGGAATTGACGATGGAAGAAATGACAGCATGTTCATTTGAATATGTAGTCATT